>NW_017566834.1:572711-592714 GCF_001854935.1 Bemisia tabaci
CGGATAATGAAGTGGGACTTGATTGTTGAAATGTTGATTCAAAACCAAGGGCGAGTTCCGCAACCGCGAGGGCTCCGTCTGGAGGCGGGCGGGGGAGGGCTCGAGAATTTTCCAATCTCGGAGGCTCCGGAGCTGGAAATCCGGAAATCTCGCTACCATTATTCCTGGCTGTCCCGGGCAACTCCCCGCGGAGGCTCCGGCGGTCGCGGGTGCGGTGGAGGGTCGACCCGAAAAAAGAGTTATTAATCACCGGGCGGGTGCGGGCGCGGAGGACAGGGCCCCAAATGGAGCGTTTAACCAAAGTTTACGTCTTATTCGAATCGGCACCCGCTAGCATCCAGCCCCAACAATTGAACACCGCACAGGGGTCTCGCCTCCGGTTGGATCCTACCAAGATCGCGACTGAATCCACGGAAGGGAACCGACTCTTAGAGTACATGTATAGCGAGAGTATGGACAGATCGCTTCATGGAAGGCTTGGGGCCCAAAAGTGCAGCCACCCTTCTAACCAGCTTGTAACGCACAAAATTTCACTGCCAGTCTGCAGATTCCAATTCTAACCATGACGGCCAAGAATGTACAGAAGTGAACGTTCTTCCGCGGAATTGAGTAAATTTATGCAAAAACTGAGTCAAACACGTGCTTAATAAACGACGGTTCGTAACAGTAGTATTAGTAAATTGTTCTGGATAATTGAAATTCATAGGTTGGCTACATTTCTGGGCCCTAACTTTATTCGCGGAGGCATCGGTGAAGGCCTGATGGATTTTCGGAGTTTCACATCTGTCTATACTCTCGCTATACAGGTACTCTAGTTGGATCCTACCAAGCTCGCGACTGAATCCACAGATGGGAACCGACTCGAGCTGGATCCCTTCATTTAATTTCGTTTTTAGCTAAGCCGCCCGGTGAGAGGGTGGCGATAGGAGGACTGGAAAAAAAACACATTGGATCTAGAGTCCTGACTCTTAAAAACATCGACAAGAAAAAATACTCTTGATTCAATCAGATGTTTGCTTAAATCAATAACCAAGCCTCTTAATTTGGGCGGATTTCCTTTTTATTTAAACAAAAATCTGATTGAATCAAGAGTATTTTTTCTTGTCGATGTTTTCAAGAGTCTGGACTTTAGATCTCATGTGTTTTTTTCAGTGAGGTTTTGAATGAGATGAGGGAGTGTCAACTCCCTGTTGGATTGTGAGAGGTCCTAGTTTTGTGGCGATTAAACTCCGCACAGCGCTAGAGAGTGCTATAAAAGCGACTCATATGTATGAATGTAACTAAGCAAGGGGTGTGGTTTCTATAGTGGAAAAGTGCCTTCATTTAGCAAAATATGTTACACGTTCTACAGGAAAACATGAATAGTCAAATAATTATATTGATGAATGCGTCGCTTGACTTTAACTTCAAAAGTATAATCATTTTCACCTTAGCTCCATTCGGAGTAACCCAAACGCCCAAGACGAATAATTTATCACGATATAATTAGTAATTAAATCACGATGTAACTTTACAATTTCGGAATAAAAAATTGCTTTTGAAGAAAATGCTTTTGGAAGAAAGAAGAGAATGATTTTTAAATAGGTGTAACTATAGAAATCATTAATATTTCAAGTACCTTCAGGTAAGTACATTCGGGTGAACCCAAATATGAATTATACCTCTCCAAATTCAAGGGTATTCGAAAAACAGACGATGTAACCAGGGACCTCTAAAATCTTACGACCCTTGTCCGCACAAAATTTTAGCTAAAATTTGAAAATTAAACTCAGGCTGGATAAAAAACGGCCGATCCTCCTATGAGGAAAAACAAAATTCAAATGCCTTTCATGTGAACCCATGGAAAATGTTCCCATTCGAAACAGATACACACCAATACACAGATATACTAGCAAGATCTATAGTTTTAAATACCTCAGCGTTGATGCATCGAAAGGGTAATTTTCATTAACTTGAATCTGAGTAACTTAACTTTTAGTACCTCTTAACTCAGTAAACTTACTAACTCTCAAACTGAGTAAACTCAAGCTCTTAGAAAATGTAAACCTTAAAACACCCTTATGAAACTGAGGAACTTTAGAAACTTACAATTAATTAGTAAGATAGCAAAATAAAAAATAAGGTGTAGTTGAGCCACAAAAAAAAAAACATCATAAATTTATTCGTCCTCAGACGTGACTGATGTAAATCAACAGGTGGTCTTGTTTTTCAGCCATTGAGCCCACAATTTGTGTTCAATGTGCGCCAGTTTTTGCTCCAATACTCCGATCTAAAGGTTCCGGCCTTGTCCGCCACAATCATTTTGTTTTCACCCCATCAGAGTCGTCCATTGTTGCCGAAGTGCTGCAATGCACCGACTGCAGTTGAATGTAGCGGTCATGCAAAGGCGTCAGTGAATATACCACCCTTAAGTTTCTTACCCATTTAACTGATGATCTCTGCGGGTTGGTTATTGACATTGATAGAGAGAGCTATAGAAAAAGAGAACATAGGGGAAATGAAGCGATCTTGTTGATTGAAACGGGTGGTTGTTACAGACCCGGAATGATGGACCACTTAATGGAGAATTATCACGAAAATCCTTAATGCTTCATCTGTGAGTGCTCAAAGACCGGATTTCGCAGTTTTTTTTCATATTTTTTTAAACGGAAAATAGTATTAAAATAGATTTAAAAGTGAGAAGATGCACCGCCTGGTGACATCATTCCGCGACATTTCCTATTGAAACACATGTATTTCAGCAGGTTGGATCATTTCGTTATATCTCCTACCATAACTATTCATTGTATGAACCAAACGTATCCTCATGCTCAGTTTACTCGGTGCATTCAACTTAGACACGAAATTTCGCACGCCTGCAAATTCTCCTTTATAGGGTCTCTAATGGGTAGAGTTCGTACTTACCTATCTTCTTTGACCATTCCAATCACCGGCTTCGATCAAAAGGATTGCTCCAAACTTTGTATTCTTTATCTATTGCTTTGTCTATCAATTTCAATGCCCAGCCCGCAGGAATTCCATCAGGGACTTTATGGTGAAAAATGCACCCCCGATAACCTAACCCGGAAGCGGTCTGAGGCAAACCCGTTTGAGAAAAATACTATAACTACCATTAATTAGTATTAATTCACATTTTTAAAAATTATCCTCTCTATTCTAATAAAATCATTTTTAAGACAGTCGATGGACGGGGTGCGGAAGGAGGGTAAGGCGGTCGATGGGCTGGAGTGAGAAGGGGATTTTCAGCGTCCGTAAGTGGGTTCATTGAGGTTCCTTTTTTTTAATTCGTAATAATATTGTGATTTTTTTCGTTTTAGATTTCGCCTTAGGCTTTTGAGGGCGCGCAGCGCCCCGGGGGTTGGGCCGCGTAGCGGACAGGGGGGCGTAGCCTTCTAGTTTTTAAAAAAATAATGATTATTTTTAACATCTAACATTGTTCATCGCATCATGCTCCAATAATGGAGATGTTGCATGTGTGAGGGATTTGCGATTTGACCATTGAATCTTATGTAAAAGTTCGCGAGCAACACGATGGTGCCACTGGTTTTCTCTGAAATCAACTCCCAAGCTCAAAAGAAGCTCTCAATGTGAGGCCAAAATGTAGGGGATATCCCACCCTACCCTAAGAGTCCACCTCTACATCGAAACAAACTCTCCATGCAAAGATAGGGAGCAAATACATTGACAGGGCTGCCACTTTATTTGGGGACTCTAAGACTGAAAACACGGCAACCCTGCTAGTGTATTTGTTCCCTATCTTTGCATGGAGAGTTTGTCTTGATGTAGAGGTGGACTCTCAATATAGCGTGGGATATCCCTTCCATTTTGGCCTCATCTTGGGAGATTTTTTTGAGCTTGGGAGTTAATTTTAGAGAAAACCAGTGGCACCATCGTGTTTCTCGCGAACTTTTACATAAGAATCAATAGTCAAATCTGAAATCCCTCACACATGCAACATCTCCATTAGGGTGATGACTGTTGCCTCCTTATAATTGTCCATAAGGAGTTGTTGAATCCCCGAAAGTAAAAGCTTCCACCTGTCGCCAAAAGGCCAGTGGATGGTCTCTTGTCTCCTATGAATACACTTTATATACGCAATGGAGAATTTGCAAGGGTCTGAAATTTGATGAATTTCCTGTTTAAGTGGAATCCTCTGAGTGAACTGAACACGAAGATACCCTTGATTCATAAATTGAGCAATTATTAGAGGAGATATGACAAAATAACCGACTCTGCTAAAATACATGTGTTTAAATGGGAAATGCCGCCAGATGACGTCACAAGGCGGCACATTTTCTCACTTTTAAATCAATTTTTCTCCAATTTCCCATGTCAGAAAAAAATTATGAAAAATACTGCGAACTCAGCTCATTAGGCACTTTCAGATGAAGCAATAAAAAAATTGCGTGCAAATTCTCCATTGGGCAACGTAGGTGGTCACGGGTGAGCGCGGGAGAGGAAGGAGCCCAATTTTCGTTGCCTCCGCCAAGATTGCTTTAAGCGCCATCAATAAGGTGGAAACGCGTGTAGGGACAACGATCGTGTATCATAATGGCGCGTGGAATCACCGCCCCCGCCGTTGAGCCGGGCCGTAATCAGGTGGTCGCATGGATGAACCTCCCAAAGACATAAAGACGGAGTGCTCGTATCTAAAAGCACGGGGAAAAAGTGAAGCTAGGTTCGGCGCTGCGCGCTTGTGTGAGTGTGTAAATGAGCGCGGGAATCCATGGCGGCAAACGGAAATTTGATTTGAACTTGTCCTCTTGATTTTTGCACATTTCTTCTTTGAAACGTATTTTAAATTCCTAAAACGAATATACTAAGAAAGTTCGGTCTGCGTCCTAATATAATACACCTACTTTTGCTCGGTAACAGGCAGTAATCTCAGATAAAGTTAGTTTTTCTTCTGCTCATGGTGGTTCTGCAAGTTCAAACAGGCCGTTACAGCTCTAGATCAACGTTACTCCCAAATGAAATTAATCGGTCGACGACGGACTGAAACTAACCTAAAGTTAAAAAAATATGAGTGTGTACCTGAATTTGGGCAAAAATCAACCTAAAATACTTTGTTTCCGCAATTTTATTTATTAGTTCCCGCCCTACATTTGAATTCAAACTTGTCCCGATTTCGCCGCCAATCCTCTAGCCAATAGTAGAGGTGATTGAAAAGAAGCTCTAGAAGCTTCATTTTTTGCTTTTAGTGCTCCGTCTTTATGTCTTTGATTCTTCCTCATCACTCTCACTCCGGCGGTTGAAGGGTGAAAATTCAAAGACTGGTAAGTGCCATCGAGTGTTGCTAAGATTGTGCAACTATTTATGTAATTTGGCGGGAATCTAGTGCATGGCCTGAGAACAGAATTTCTCGTTTTCACAACAAGGTCAAAATTTAGGTCTTAAGGTTTTAAAAAATACACGGAGAAAAAAAACACGGTTATTCGATGGTTACCACGGTAATAATGTCAGACGGGAAACCAAAGTAGTGGAACCGTGGATTTTGATAATATTATTGATGAGCACAGCAGCATAACCATGATCATAAAAGTATGTCTGTGCCCACAGAAATATTACGGTGAGCACGGTGATATCACCGTGTTTTATTTTCCTCGGAGTAGACTTAGGGCAGCTCCCAAAGTTTATCAAAGTTTGGGACCTTGCATTATTGAGCATGAAAAAGAGCTAAATATCCCCAGAATCACTGACTTTCCTTTAAAAAATAAGGTCTCTTTTCGTCAATTGGACATATTTCTGCCAAACGGAGCTATGTGCAATATGGCGTGAGCCCTGTTATGCATATATTCTTGTGGGTCTCAGGGCTCACGTCTCAACGCACATAGTTCCGTTTGACAGAAATATGTCCAATTAATTCGATGTTTTGCTCAAAAAGACCTCAGAGAACAAGTCGATGACATGTTTAAGGTTCTTGGCTCCACCCAGCAAATGCAAAACGGCACTAAATGTCACAGCTAAACCGTACTGCCAATTGTAGCGACATTCCTGTCGGTTGCCTTCTCCCTTTTAAAAATTAACATTTTGGTTTGATATTGCAATTTCCGTAGAAATTAGAAATACCTTTCGGAAAATGTCGTCAAAGAATCCTTGATCATTACTAATTAAGTGTGAAAAGTTTCTCTTTTGCTTCTAAATCGAAGATAACGACGCATAATTGACCGGAAATTTTCGGTCCTTAAAGTCTCAGAGCTTTACAATATATCGAAGTGGTGGAAATTACGCATGATTGAAAGTTGTAAAAGTTCAGATCCGTTTTCATTAGCGTCCGATTCTGAAAATTCTGAGATGACCGAATCTTATTCACCGAGAACAATGAGGTCAGTGGGTTTTTTTTTTTTTTTTTATTTATTTTGTCATGGGAACGGAGTTCCCCATGATATTACAATCGTTCCGTTGCTTTCGCAATGGAATTCCCTATACCTCTGCGACCTTGAGCGTTTCGCCCAGTCTCCGATTTTTGGTTGATTTTCCGATGTATCAAAAACCGTTGTATTTTTTAGCCAATCATGTCTCTACGTCAAGTTGTGTTGATTTCTAAAATTCGCTTTCAGCGAGTTTTTTTCCACCTTGAGATGTCGTGTCTGACTGGTAAATCTGCGCAGAACCACGAAGTTCCGTTTTTAGGCAAATTCTTTTTTTTGGGAGGTTTTCATTCGAGGCCCGGGAGTGGCCGGCCCGAGCGAAGCGCTTCGGACTTGCGTTCCCGAGTCCCGTCACAGACGGGCTCTGAGGATATCAAGTCGATCCTCCCTGCGTTTTTTTTTTTATTTTTAATGGATGCATCCTCAGCCAGAGCGTCCTTCAATTTCCTATGAGTTTATCATGAGGGTGGCCAAATGAGTAATTATAAGGTTATATGAAAGCTAAGCCGTACAAGTTAATCGAGTCATCGTTCATTCTACTTGGCGAGTAAGTAGATGCCGAGAGGGGTGCGAGTGAGTGGTCCTTGCCAAGCGATAAACTTAATTGCTCCGATTAATAGCACAAAGTGAATGATAAGTAAAAACGAAGGCAGTGGCGCGGCGTGCTTTGCGATATATCGATTGATACGCCACTCAAACCTATGAAAAAAGATCGATTATTAGGGTGTTTGCTACGAACACCTTAGTAATCGATTCTTTACCATAGCCTCAAATGGCGAGATATCGATAATCGATCATTCACGCCACGCCACTGAGCAAAGAGGATCCAATCCAGTCCGCCAACCGCCAGTGAAGACCCCTTACCCACCCTATAGAAGACCAACGTATCAACATTTCAGTGTTGCTAAATCTCCTCCGATAAAAAATATATTTCTTTATAAAAAAAGTACGGATAATATTTGAACATGCATTTAAAAAAAAGCATAACGGGATTGCCACAGAATTTGAAAGATAAAATTCCCTGACATACCCCTGATTTCCCTGAAAAATTTAGGTAAAATTCCCTGATGATCAAAGATACGCTAGATGGTTAAAAAGACATAATTTAAAATAGTTTTCAAGCAAAATTTGTTGTTTAAAACGTCACTTCCATTGAAAAAAAGCAAATAAGGGTGAATTTTCAATTTTTCCCTGACACTCTGACACCTTCATAATTTTTCATAACTTTTCCTAAACTTTTCACTCTTTGGCATAAGCGCATGAGTCTATTTGTACCTCCTAAGTTTCAAACGCTCTCAAAGAAACTGAGGATAAAATTCTCGAAACAATTTTTAGAGAAAAATCCACAGGTTTCTGAAAGAACCCGGATTTAATAAACAGGTAAGTGAGTTTAGCACTACCGTGCAATGTTAAAAAACCGTAAGAGCATTCGGAAGTTGCCAAATTCTCTTTGATAAAATCCGTGTTTTTTAATTGGATGACGGATATTTGGACCGCGTTAAACAGAGAGGAACCAAACCACATCAGCTATTGCCAAATTTAATTGGCTAATTTAATTTTTTACACACGAAAACAGTTTTACGGATTTTCGTGCAAATTTCAGTAAATTTTTTCCATAGTACGAAGCAAATGCCTTAACATTTTCAAAGGGATCCGCACAAACGTTCTCTCGTAAAAAATCGAATTCCCCTGTCAAATTTGGCAATGGCTGATGTGGCTTGGTTCCTTTCTGTTTAACGCGGTCCATATGGTGGATTAAATTGGGTAAAAAACTCAAAGAGAAAAATTAGAAAAATTTGACAAGAAATTAGAGGTATATGGGGGGGAAATTTCACAACATGGGGAGGTTCATTTAGTCCTTTTAGCAGGGCAGAGCAGGAAAAATTTAATGCTGCATTAGCGTCGAAAAGAGATACGAGAGCAGGGAGAAATGAAGATAGTTCTACGAGGCTGAACAGAAACCACTCATCTGCGCGGGAGCACCATAAGGATTATAGGTTGTTTTGCTATAAAGAGTAGAATGACAGTGGGTCCATGCCCGTTGGGGCGACTCCTATTTCCGGGTCCGATGCCGGGTAAGGGGGGTTGAGAGGAAGGGTTGGGGGGGGGGAGTGCCAGAACGCGGTCTGCTAATGACGTTCGACGGTGCGACTCGCTTTCAATGGACCCCACTCACCACGAGCCAAGGAGAGAGTTTTCAAGGCAGAATGACAAACCACCCTAATTTTATAAGCTATGCAAATTTTTATACCGCGGAAAAAAGATCCCGCAAACCTTGGACGATACCAAAATTAGAGCGAACCGGAAAAATTGCGAAAACTATTCATGGTGTCTTATTATCAGCCGAAAGTAACCAAAAAAGACCGAAAATGACCGAAAATGGCCGAAAATAGGTGCCTCGATTACGTCATGAGTCACTCATGGATATCGTGATGAACAGCTCCTCCAATCAGCTGACGTCATCAGCCGATAGCGGAAAATTTACATAAATGGCCGTAAACAGCTGGAAAAGATCCAAAACGACCAAAAACAGGTGTCGACGTCATCAGTGGATTTTCCGGAGACAGTAAAAAATAGTCAAGAAATGGGTGAAAACTGAGTAACTCAACGGTCAAAATGCGTACTGCCAAAAATTAAGTTTTTGAAACGAAAAAACTTTTGAAAGTTCAGGAAGCCCGACCGTCTCTCCGCAATACTGTTGACTTGGTGTTGGGAGAAATTTGGAAGGACGGTTATTGGTGCGAATTATGAGCAGTAGAGCCCGCCATGACAAGTAACTATATGATTTCATGAAGTATGCAAGTATTTAAATTATTTTTAATTCTTAAATTAAAGGGGGTTTTTGCAAAAAAATAATTTCGCAAACCTTGAGAGATAGATGGTCCTAAAAATACAAGGTACCGTTAAGAAATTGAGCATAAATGAGTATTAGCACTCAGCGAGTAATTTCCTTTTGAGGTAGGAAAAAAGAAGTAGAAGAAACAGGATTTGAATGATAAAAATGCCCCGTCTCTGACGCTGCTCAGTATTTTTTTTTTTTTTTTTTTTTTTTTTTTTTTTTTTTTTTTTTTTTTTTAAATTAAAATACAAGTAAAAACATAACCTTAGAGTATTTTCACTCAAAATGGAGAACTCTAAAACTGTAACAATTCATGCATGATATCTCATCACTCCCAAAAAGAAACCCCTGTTTCCAGACAATGCGGAAAACCTTCTGCAGAAATCGTCATCAACCGCAGGAAATGAATGACTTTTTTTCAATTTCAAAGTTTGATTGCAAGGTTAGACGCGTTGGCGGTAAATCTGGCAGCACCGTGTCCATCGTCCCTCATTAACTTTCTTGGCGCTTCTATGCAAATGGAAGATAAATTTTCACCCGTGAAAAACGCAATTTAATCTGTTAAGCGAGTTTAAAAAATCAAGTGGGCTTACAAATTACGTTGGAGGGGAGAGAAAACCTTTCTGCATTAATTTCTCGCCCCCGTCTGATGGGTTGGAAGTTAAGCAGCAACACCAACTGGAGTAAACCGCAGACGTCAAATTTCATCATCCCACTTAGCTACCCTCGCGTCTACACGCGTAGATTTTGGGTCTCATTCGTCTGTCTATTCATTCATTCTCAAATCATACGATCTACACTGATAAAAATATTTGTGTTCTTGTGTTACTTTTGGTTAATAATATAGGAAGTAAAACACAAATCAACACAAATTTTGTGTTGGTTTTGGTACAGTTTGCGGTGAATTTAACGCAGGAAACCATAGAGAGACTGGAAAAACACATTTCTCCAATTTAGTCGTTGGTATTCACCACTCGTTTATTAAAACATTGTCAAAAAACTAGCTACCATTTTCTCTTGAAAATTATCAACCGAAGGCTATATAGGGTTATTTTGTGTTTAACGTCCTGTATTAACCAAAATTTCGTGTTGAAGTTCCTCTCTATGCAATATTAATCTATTGGGATCGATTTTTCCAATCTACCATAAAGTTCCAAAATTATCAACGACATAGTTTGCCTCCATATGATGTGAAAACTGAACCAATTTCTTTCTCATTACTACCCTCTGGGCTTCGTAGCATTTGAATGACGATTTTTTCGATTGTCCTTTGGTGAAGAAAAAATAGACACCTCGCGGTAATTGTGAAATTTTCCAATTTTTCATTCTCGCGGTGCGGTAGCTAACCCTCGTTGAGCTCATGCATTTGGTCAACATTTTATATTTCTACGATGATAAAATCACAATCTACAATATCTACTAGATCTACAATACTACTAGATACTAGATCTACAATAGTGAAAAAATTTGGTGGTAGGTAGAAGGAAGAAGAAAATATTCCGGCATTATTTAGATAAATGTATTTTTCACTTTCCAACTCCACTGTTTGAGGATTCAGTAACATAGATTTTGAAGATGACCTTTAAGCTAAGATTTTTTTAACGAAATTGTCACAAAAAATATCGAAGTTTGTGTGGTCAAAAGCTAAGCGTAATCAACCTTGCCTTACAGGCGGGTGTTGGTGGATGAAAGTTTTTTGCAATGAGTCTCCTTGAGCAATTCAAACAACGGTAGAAACCACTATTTTACCCGCACCCTCCTTTGCCACCTGCCTTTAAAACTTTGAGAGAGCTGATAGCTACTGACGGATAAACTCGACTGAGTAGTGGGAGCACCATTATCAGGTGGCCTGAAAACTTCAATGCAGCTTAAGAAGGCTACGTGTCAGCATCCTTGAGTCTGGAAAATCAAACTAGGACCCCAACTTCTTGTTGAGTTTGAATTTGCTGAGGTTTCAGCGGAAACAATTGTCGGCTTCCATGAAAAGTTCAGCGAATCCGTCAATTAGTCATAACCTGAGCCTTGAGGATAGTATTAACGTGATTTCCAGTGTCGCTATACGTCCTCACAGAGAAGAGTTATTAGAAATTGAAAAGTGACTCGAAAATTTCGGAGGATTATTTGAATACTTGTCGCCAGAAGATATAAAGCGATTTTTTTATCAAATGAGCTAAACGAGGAATTGGTATAATGGTATAAAATATCAAAAACTACAAGTTCCTGGAAAACAGAATTTAATACTTTCAAAATATTGATTACTCAGGCCAACTCTCCGTTGATTTAGTATATATTTAGTCTTGGTTGCCCTAGGACTGCTGCCTCAACGCGCATTGATGACGGCGCAGAGATACAACTATTCGTGCTTGATGGATGTCCGTGCTGCGTCTGCAAAATTGAAGGCGCTACGGCGCGAGACGTGAACTCGCAATGCTCTACTTTGCGCTGCCAATGAAGTGTCGCTCAGGTTCGGGAGAAAAGTTGAAAAATGAGGACCGAGACTGTCTCTATTGTCTTCAGCTATCTTAACACTCTATTTTTTCTCTCTTTTTTTCAATTTGAATGTCTGATACTTTTCTTTAAGATGTATTGATAGACCTAAATCTAAAGCTCGTATTTACCGGCACCATAACTGCCCCGGAAGAGATTATCGAGTCAATTTGACCAGTTTGGAATTTTGAGTAGGTGTTAAAAAATTTCAATATTTTCAAGCATTTCCTACTTGATGTTTTGGAGTGCGAGCTGTATAACTTCAAGAAGAGCTGTGTAACTTAAAGAATAAACTTCAAATTTTTCATGAATTTGAAAGCCCTCCAAGATTATACCCTGGAAAAAACACATTGGATCTAGAGTCCAGACTCTTAAAAACATCGAAAAGAAAAAATACTCTTGATTCAAACGGATTTTTGCTTAAATCAAGAACCAAACTTCTTAATTTGAGCGAATTTCCTTTTGATTTAAGCTTAAATCTGATTGAATCAAGAGTCCTTTTTCTTGTCAATGTTTTCTAGAGTCTGGACTCTAGATCCAATGTTTTTTTTTTTTTTTTTTTTTTTTTTTTTTCCCCCTCCAGTGTACCAAATATTTCCCCCAAATTTGAAATCCTCGAATATTTCATTCGGGCGGAATTCACCCTACCCGTTCGATCCCTGACTGAGCAATCCGGCGACGTTTTGTAGAAAAGACGGGGGCTCGAATCGAAGGAAAGATAACTCTCCGTCATCAAGGATTGTAGCGAAGTGCGTCATGATCCGGCTCCGTCACGCTATGGTAGGGAGGCGCATTTTGAATGGGCGCGTAAATGGCGGCTCTTAAGAGGGAAACTCGGCGAAGAATCACTCAGATTCGCGAGCGGCGAGGCCGAGGCGAGAAAAAAAGTAAAAGGCGGCCAAGAGGGGAGACGTCGTGTCGCTCTGTCATGCTTTCTGTTTGCCTTGCCGTGGTCATAAATTAATAAAAAGTTTGCTCCCGAGAGGAAGTTGCAAGTCATTAGCGGACCGGCTCTGCTTTGAAGAGAGGCTAACAACCGACTAACTATAGGCACCGAGAAAGAGTTTCATCTCCAAGGGGCGTCGGCTCGGCCGTTTGCTCACCTTCCTAACGCTTTCTCCCTCTAATTCCTACTTTTTCCGCCGTCTTTTGTTTCGACAACGTGGAGCGGAAAGGGGCTTTCGACATTTCTGAAAGGGCAATGGAAAAATTGCGTTTTGATACAATCCAGAGATCAAGTCCGTGTAAAGATGCCGTTGTTTCGCTCGGCACTGTCCGTTTCAATGAGTCCCTGAACAGAGTCAGAAATCTAGAATCGTATTTTGTAGGTCTATATCCAGGTTAATAGATCCCAGGTTCGAATCCCGGAAGTGGCGTCAAATTTTCACGGAACTGACGAGTGGCCGGTCGCTTCAACGACTTTTTAGAGGATTATCATTGGTTTATTTTGAGAAATTCATCTGTGAAGTATTTCATTGCGTCATCGTTTAAATCATCGGAGCGGGCATTGAAAAAGTGAGCGGCGACCTAGAGGACTAGGACTTGATCATCGATGACGTCATTGCTGAGGTCATTGGTTAGTTTTTCCTTCCAGCGATGCAAGTTATCCTGTCTGCGGACTGCGGGCTAGCAATCGATATTGATAAACAAAGCTATAGACGAGAAAAACACTAGGAAATTACCCGAACTGTGTGCAACAAGGAGAAGAAATGGTGCTGGATCAACACCTAAGACCTCAACTTAATTCCAACGCAAGCCGCCTGAACTGAGCAACCCCTCCCCAGTCTTGTGTTGGTACTCATCAGAGCTTAAAAATTTTTTTTGACTGTAATTGACATTTTTGGAACTTTTTGGCTTTTGTTTCCCCCGTGAAGTGGGGTGTCCCCAGCACAATTTGTCCACCTTGTTACAAGGATATAGACAAAAGGAAAATGGAGTGACCCTTTAAGTTGAAACGGGTGGTTACTAAAGACGAATGCCGCAATCACACGCTGAATGTGGGAGCTGAATGTGGCTTGAATGTGGAAGTCATCGGTCTGATGCCTGAATTTTGCGCGTGACGCGCAACGATTGTCAGCGACCATCGGATAATGTCGGATTTGTCTGAACTATTTGAATAGATTTGATACACATTTGGATGAAAATAACTCGAATTAGTGAAATTTCAGCTGTTGAGCGCTGACTATTGACTGCCACATTCAGCTGCCAAATTCAGCGTGTGATTGCGGCATAAGGGGGAAACTGATGGACTAACTTAGGGATCTCTGATAAGTTGCCGCTAGTTAGTCTATTACATCCTTCGCCTATGGCAGCCACTGGCTTCCACCGAAAGGATTGTTCAATTTTCCATTCGTCATCTTTGTCTATCGCTTTGTCCATAAATTTCAATAATCAGCCTGGTGGATAATATAAAGTTGAGAAGTATGTGACGACCAAAGCTCACTGTCTTGAGTCGTCCTAGTTGCTCTTTCCCCTGGCCCGCGGCCCTTGGCGGCCGACTTTTTGCCCATGCAAACGAGCTCCGTCTCAGAGGAAGAGAGAAGAGACGCTTGGCATATTTTCGAGGAAATGAAACGTCCTTTCATCTCAGCGTCGAGTACGGAGTACGGTGTGGATAACATCCGCTGAGAATCCTCAAAAAAGGGGCGCAAAGTCCTCTTCCACGAGACGGCGCTGCCAATTTTCCTAGCTCTATTTCCTGCTGCCATTCCAAGTTTTTCAAGATTACTATTTGAAGCTTTCAGAGGGATCCTAAATTTTCTTCAATGTTTAGGAAAATTTTGGCCGTAACGCAGTCCTAAACACCCCTCCTACTTTTAAACGCAGGCTCAAACTTTCTTCATCCCCGGAGAGCTACGAATTTCGAGAACGAATCCCTTGCTCGGTTTCTAGAACGGAAATTCGGGTTCATCGACCAAAACTTATGGAGGATATTTGAGTCGAGAACTTTGAAAGCTCAATTGTGGGGCTTCAAGGACAAGGTGCGTGAGTGCAGTTTTTGAAAAATTTGAGATACTGATGATTTCGAGTAAAACTATTCTTAATGCTTATTTGGTAAACAACTCTCCCAAATTCTAATTTTTAAGCATTAAAAAGTCAGTTTTAACTTTATTTTCACCATGAAGATCGATGTAATTTCGAAATTCCAAACACGTATGTCTCGCAATAGCGAGAAGCAGTAGCAAGCTTATGCGCACTGTCCTCCAAGCCCCTCAGTTCTTTTTCATCGAAGTATTTTTTCCCGTCCGCGCGGCATCCCCGCTGGAAATAAAAAAGAAACAGAGGCCAAAGAAGACAATTAATCAAAAACCCGTACAAAAGCCGGCGGAATTCATCAAAAACCCACTTGCGGTCATTCCCTTGCCTTCTCCTCCCGTCGAGAGCACCCGTGCGTTCCCTCTTATCCACTCGCGGGCTTTCATTAAATTATGACTATTTAGCCGAGGTTGGAACATCGCCGCACGACAACGACGCTCTTCCCAAGTAAAAGCGTAATCAAATCTCTAGATGAACCCTGTTTCCTTATATCTCCACGCTATGTAGGGCTCACCCCAAAATTAAGTTACGACCTTCGGTCAGAAACCGGCGTGAACCTGGCAACAGCAGTCTTGTTCCTCCAGTGTTTCCTGTTCCTTAAGCCTGATATTACTTACAGTAATAGTGGCATTTTGTTTCCGTTTTGCCGGGAATTCTATCGTGCGACTGTTGAAACCGCGCATCTCCGTGGGGTTCCCCGCTGGATTTGGGTGGTTTTGGGTCAAATGGGCGGAATTACTTAGCGAGGATCGCTTCATTTGTCACTGGCGGGTGGGTGGAGCTACATGCTGGAAAAATGAGGGTGAGTAGCGGCAGCGCTTTGCTTTGAGAATTAACTTACAACATTTGTAATGGGCGCCTCTCCTCGTTTTTAGTCTCCTTAACCAGCGCAATGGAGAAGGGCCCGGGCAACCCACACCTTTTTCTTTCTATTCCAGAGAAGATACGTATAATACTATAAATACATCTAAAAATTATGCTAAGACTCAACTTAGAAAAGGAACCCAAGTATACAGCTCCTGGATGTAAATTTCAAATAGAAAACTCTAGAAAAAAACTGTTGAAATGTTGGGGAACCTTTTTTGTTCTTTTTTAAGTGAAAATACCAATCGCTGCAAAAACGCAATGTTTTGTGAATTCATTCTAGTGAATTTTTTAAAAAAAATGTATCGAAATTCAAGTAAAACGTTTTAGTTTTTCTTGCATACTTCGCAATTTACTTTATTTTTTTGAGGTCAATTTGTTCATATTTTTTATTTTTAATGTACTCAAATGTCACATTTTTTTTTTTTTTCACTGAGAAAAAAAAGATTTTCCCAGCTAGTACATTTTAATAACTACACAACACCTTATTGGATTGTATTTTGCAAAAAAGAGCCAGAAGCATCGCAATGGTGCTAAAATTGTGCAACTTCATACTTCGCAATAAAATTACTGAAACCATGAAAAAATATGAAATTTACATGATAATTTTTGTCTTAAATTTACAGTCTTAGCGAGGAAAATAGAAACTGTTGATAAATAATCAGGTTTTTCCTCCAAGACAAAGGAAGATGTACAATTTTAGCAATATTGCAATGCTCCTGGTTCCTTTTTGAGAAATGCAATCCTATTGTTCTTCACTGACGAGGATCGTTTGCCAAGCACGGGTACATGTTGCCATTAAAGAGCTGTAAGGCGACCATTTTATTTATCGCTGAACTGACATTTTAAAGCGAGGTCAGAATAATAAATTAAGAGCTCATAGATTAGCTCGATAAGGCACAGGACTGACGAATTACTGTTGAACTTTAAAGAGATCTCATATCATCGCATCGCGACATTTTGTCAAATGACGATATCAGATGGATCGCGTTATGAGGGATGGAGTCGATCCTCTCTGAATTTGTTTCAGGACAAAAAAATTTACTATTTCAAACCTTCTTAGGACTGAAAAGTGGATTTATTCAGTTATCTATTGTTGATGTTTATAGAATAGCTCTTTTTTCCTTTTCCTTTTAGAAATGAGAGCTGCTTTCTTTCCATGCGACAATCAATTTTTAATATCTAAAAAAATCGATCGTCAACGCAGCCGAAGATAGAAGAGACAAGATTCTGTACGACGCTTCAATATAAGCATAGAGCAAAGCATTGCCAGCTCACGCCTCGCGCCATAGCGCCTTCAATTATTTAAACGCAATACGGACATCCATCGAACACGAATAGTTGTATCTCTGCGCCGTCGTCGTCGACGCGAGTTGAGGTTTTTTTCATTACTGATATGTGAGAAAAGTTAAGATTAAGTATGGTCAAAATATGCAAGAATGAGTCCCTAAAAATAATAATTTTGAAAAAATAGAATTTTAGAGGTCTCTTTAAAGCGCCCAAAAAGGTGGACGTCTAAAAATTGGTATTTTCGCGAGAGTTGTCAGTCAAGTCGAGGTAGGGAATTTGTCTTTACAACTAACTACAAATCCCAAACCGGGTCGAATCGACCCAACTATCTCTCCTAAGGGAGTTATATATGGCGGGCGAAAAAGGGGGGGGGTGAGAAAGTGCTAGTATGTTATCAAAAAAGTGAAAGATTCATAAAATAAAATTTTTTATCTTCAAAATCATAGAAATAACATAGATGATACTAAAAAAAACTATCAAAATTAATATATTTAAATACTGGTCAATTTTCCCCGACTTGGAACTATGCGTATTAAAAAAGTCTTGAGCATCTGAGGGCCATCCAAGGGGCATCTAGTTGTGAGACCTTTCGTGCGGGTTGACAGTAATTGGACTGCATTTTGCAATTTGGAACTTTAAATTCTGGCTCATTTGAAAAAAAAAAAAACTTGTGTGCGTAGAGAAACTAATGGCACATACGTTGTTTTTAAACCGGGTTAGAATTTATAGTTCCAAATTGCAAAATGCAGTCCAATTAGTCTATGACCTCCCTCCTTTAATGTCCATTGCAACCACCCCTTTCTACTTTTAGATAACTCCGTTTTCTTTTTCTTTTTTTTGTCTATAGCTTTGTCTATCAATTACAATAATCCACCCGCAGATTTATGGTCGAAAAACTCTACCGCCGTGCTTTGTTCCACGAAATGATGATAAGGGACACTCATAGAGCTGTTACGTAATGGCTGTCTCTTTCGTTCTTCGACGACGTACTGAGGCATTCGTCGGTAAAATAGCCCATGCCGATATGAACCCTTCTGCGGGAAAAGCGGATTTGGAACCCTGGAGATGTAGGGTTTACATAAATATTAACTTGGTAAGGGTTTAAGGGGAAGGATCGAAGAAACGCAACGGCCCCTGGAAGAAGCACTCAGCCAGGTAAATATATACTTTGTGCAAGTTTAAGGAGCGAGGAATTGGAGAAACAGCCTCCGCAAGGAGAACTTAGCCAGATAGACGTCGGATGTAATCTTCATTTTATTTTTTGGCAGCAGCGCTTTGTTTTCAGCCAAATATTTGTTTTATTTCGTGTTAAATACAAGTTTAAAAATTAGATACGTCACTTATTGCTCATGTAATCGAGTACCTGATAGGACAAAAAAAAACCCAATTAAAAAAAAGAGACATGTCTGAAAGTCATGCTCCGTCAAAACGGCCTTCATTGTGACTTTTCAAACCTGCTATGAGCTCTCTCTTAGTTTTTGAAAAAAAGAAAGAATACTTCATAAGTACAACATGTTAAACTTTTAAACGCGCTTTTTTTAGATTAAAAATGTCCTCACGGGCATACTTCTACCCTATAATGTCTCAATTATTGATGTGGTACACTATCGAATTATTTTCCTCCTGAATAAAAAAAATAGTTGAAGGGAATTCCTTGAGGTAACATCGTCATTCACTGGTAATGAACCGTTGTACGTAACAAAATGGAGTTGACGTACAGTGGCATGGTGTGCTTTGCGATAGGTCGATTGATCTGCCATTTAGACCTACAAAAAAAGGTCGATAAACGGGGTATTCCCGACGAACAGCTTCAAATGAGGTAATGTCGATAATCGATCATTCACGCCGCGCCACTGTTGACGTACTGCAAGAATTCGCGGGGTTCGGAAGCGCAATTTTATTCGATTTTTTCCCACCGCGAAAAATGGAGATGGTGCAAGTGTTCGAGAAAAATTATTTGCAATAAGTGATAATGCATTTACACATTATCAAATCGTTCGTAAATGGCGCGATAGCGTGCAAGATGAACGCAGTAACGGCGGCCAACTCATGCATTTAGGAGGCGGTTCAACGATCAATTTCGTTGGCGAAATTTTCACGGAGGGCTGGGAATATACAATTACGGATGCAATCTTCCCTATCCACTAATGAAATTGGGCATTTTAGCGATGCAAAACTTTTAGTGACTCAAACTTTTGTAGGAACGGGAGTTTCTAAAGGTCCTGCCACAGTCCCTTCCATGAGAGACGTAACTTGCTGGGAGTTTCCTGCGTAAAAATCGATTTTCTTGCGGTCCACTGTTTCAAACTTCAAAAACTTCGGCTCCATGAAGAGCTGTGAGTATTAAACCAGGTAATTTTCAAAAATTTGTTTTGACATTTTTAATTTCTGCGGTGTGACTTATACAATCTTAGAACCATAGATGAAGTCTGAGGAAACTTTTGCAAATTTTGTTCCATATGTTTTAACATTATAACTAATAGAACTAGAATAATTAAATACATCGATTTACTTTAAAAAAAAGGGGGAAAATGGAAATGTCCTCCTCTTGGATTGATTTATTATTACACAATCATTCCAAAGCACGTCAATTATAGACATGTTATATGCATGTTTTGGGGAAAATCTTTGAAAACAATATCCGGCGCTTGCTTTTCGCTCAGAAATGATGCCTATAAACAAATCGAGATACGTTGCGTTCAAAAAGAAAAAAAAACCGGCGCGGAGCGAAGCGGAGCGCCGGTTTTTTGGGGGGGCTTCGCCCCCCCAAGCCTCCCCAGGACGCGCGCTTCGCGCGCGCTTTTAGTTTGAGTGTCCATTCCAGTTGTTCTGTCTTCTTAAGCGACCCGCGCGTCCACCGCGGGAAGAGTGTATTTTCCGAAGGGGGGGGGGGGGATCAATCTGTAAGGGAATGAATTAAGAATTGAAACAGAAGTTGAGTTGTGAGCAGGTGAGCACGTTGTGAGCAAGAAGTTGCGTACCTTGTCGCGAGAGTGCGCGGCGAGCGGGAATCCCACTACTGCGCTGATTGACCAGAGGCGAGAGTTGCGGACGGACGATGTACGAGAAATTGCCTACGTGGAGGCGGTCCGGCAGCAACATACCCACCGGCAGTC
>NW_017566834.1:600180-615822 GCF_001854935.1 Bemisia tabaci
AAAAAAAATCCAATTCTGATTGGTTCTCGCTCATGGAGGCCGAAACTAGTGCACCAAGATGGCGGTACCTCGTATGTGAACAAGAATAATGAAAATATTACCTAATTGTGGTTTATCAAGAGTAAATTGTTATTGCCATCGGTCCAAAATGAAAATAGATTAAGAAATTATTCACAAACCAATCTCATTTTCTTTTTAATTGATCAATTTGTTGATGTTGTTGTTTCTGTGTGACAGACATCGCAGGATTCCTGATCCTTATTTCCCAATATCGTTCGTTTGAGTGCACTAGTTTCGGCCTCCATGGCCAGCCAAGGTCGGCTGCCAGTCAGCTGATAATCGAGTTGTTGTTACTCTGGGTATAAAGGGACTCTAGCCTATCTCGTCAGTTGAAGGCAAACCTAGCGGCTTCCCAGGGGACTGCATGCAACAGGCGCGCACTCACACACTTTCCACCTCTTCCAATGACCCGATCCAATGAAAGGTTCCCCCCGGGATCGTAATGACACATCTCAAGGAAGCTTAAATATTTTCCAGCGATGTTACGTATAAACCAGATTGTGAGTCATTGAATTAAGTATAAAGCTACTTGACCACTAGGGATTTTTAATCACCTTGTGGGTTTAATTTTAGTGCGGAAAAAAATGAAAAAAATAAGGTTTGATAGTTAATTATGGATTTTGGTATGATGAACGAGATCTAAGAGAAATTTCAAGCAGGGCAGAAGTCGGGAAGTGATTGAATTTTTATCCTGTCTATAGTCCTTTGCAACTGACCTATAGGATGAAGTTGCAAAGGGATACGGAATAAAATGCGAAAAAACCCTAAATCAGTAAGTGAGCAATAGGCATCAAAGTTTTCTGGCAGTATTTCCTGCTCGAAACAGAATTGCCCGGAGATTTCCCTTGAACATGTCTCCAAATTTGAGTGAATTTTATGTGACAAAGTATATACGTATGCGTGTTAAGGCTTTCCTATGAATCTGTGCGAGCAAATAACTATTACTAGCTGAGGATTGAGTTCTTGCATGCGGGTGGTATTTAAACTTCGTACCTCTATTCATTTCTAAAATTTCTAAAATTCAATTGAATCGGTTTCTGTTAGCCGAGCCTAGGTCCAAGAACTCATACGCCCTGGCGTCTTGTGTGATCCACGAAAACCAGAGCTCATGCTTTGTTGGACTTGCGCCCGTCTAACAGAAACCGATTCAATTATGCTACTGGTTTTCTCTAACATAAATTCTTGACCTCGAAAAAAACTCATAGAATTGAAGTTTCATTAAAGTTGTAACTTGCACCTATAGGAAATAATTTTAAATCCAACAATTCATGTAGAGATACAGCTGCATATTTCAGGTAGTAGAGGCGCTATGATGCTTGACTATTAGCAGAGAAACTTAAAGTCTGTATTAAAAGTATACCTCGCCAAAAGTCTTGTAAGGCCTGATCAGAACTATTTTTGCATCGTGTTAAGATCTACCCACGTAAATAACTAACAATGCCACAAAACGCCGAACACAACCAAATGGAGGTGTTGCATGTGTGAGGAACTTGCGATTTGACTGATGATTCTTATGTAAAAGTTCGCAAGAAACACGATGGTGCCACTGATTTTCTCTGAAATCAACTCCCAAGCTCGAAAAAACTCTCAAGTTGAGGCCAAAATGGAGGAGATATCCCACGCTATCCTGAGAGTCCACCTCTACATCAAGACGAACGCTCCATGCAAAGATAGGGAGCAAGTACATTAGCAAGGTTTCCTTGTGTTCAGTTTTGGAGTCCCCAAATAAAGTGGCAGCCGTGCTGTCGATGTATTTGCTCCCTATCTTTGCATGGAGAGTTCGTTTTGATGTAGAGGTGGACTCTTGTAGGATAGCGTGGGATATCTCTTCCATTTTGGCCTCAACTTGAGAGCGTTTTTTGAGCTTGGGAGTTGATTTCAGAGAAAACCAGTGGCACCATCGTGTTTCTCGCGAACTTTTACACAAGAATCAACAGTCAAATCGCAAATTCCTCACACATGCAACATCTCCATTACCAGGTAGCAAATTTTAGCCTTAATCATGTCAACCCTGCTGCTATCTTCGGCCAATTTTCTGGATGGAGAGTCTGATTAATTGCAGAGTGGACTTTCTTGAATGAGAGCACGCTACCCTCACCTCCATTGTTTTGACCTTAAGAGCTTTTGTTGAGTTTGGAGGTTAATTTTTTTAGAAAAGCAATGGCAACATCGTTTTTCTCGCTAAATTCTAGAGTAGATTAAATGGTTCAACTAGAAAATCCCTTCCACGGAAAACAACTTGACGAGCACCGGCAACTCCGCTGTCGGGGGATGATCATAATAGAGGAGTGTGGCACGGCGCTAAGAGAAGAAGGAGAGATGAGAAATCGCAATAGAAGGATCCCCGGCTTTGAGGAGTATGGAGGGGGATTTTTGGGATGACAAAAGAGACGGTAAGTAGGTTGAAGTGTAGGAGGAAAAAATGAAAAGAGTCACCGGGAGGCGGGAGGGGGCGTCGAAGGGGGAGGGGATGTTCGAGAGGCCAGAACGCTAGAGGTGCAGCCGAGAGACAGGGGGCTGTCATGGAGAAAATCAATCTAGCCTTTTGTCGTCATGGGGCTCAACTGGAGCCGTTCGGCGTGGTCTCTCGCTGCAACTTTGAAATTAGAAAACGATCCTATTGAAAAGCACTCACATATCAGGCCCTGCCGAGCCGAGTCCTTCTCAGACGCAGTATTGTCACCGCGTATCAACTGTGCAAGTCTAGGAAAAACGCCACCAATTGTCCACTAGGCACACTTAGAGACTAGGTATCACTATACTGCCCTGGTAAGGAAAAACGCCGTATGAACATTCGAGAGTTGCCAAATTTCCTTATAGAAAATAGTTATTTTTTAAGAGAATTATGAATATTTTTCCTTGAAATTTTCAGGAACTTAAGGTGAAATTGCGAAAAAAATTGTCATGAGAATTGGAGGAAAAATATTTACAAATTTTTCCTAAAATTCTTGATTTACAGTGGGAAAAAAACACATCGGATCTAGAGTCGAGACTCTTGAAAACATTGACAAGAAAAAATACTCTTGATTCAATCGGATTTTTGCTTGAATCAAAACGAAATCCGCCTAAATTAAGAGGCTTGGTTCTTGATTTAAGCTAGATCCTGATTGAATCGAGCGTGCCTACTCTTTCTTGTCGGCGTTTTTAAGAGTCTGGACTCTAGATCCAATGTGTTATTTTTCCAATGTGCCATGGTAAGGTAAAACGCCGTATGAACATTCGAGAGTTGCCAAATTTCCTCTTAGAAAATAGTTATTTTTGCAGAGAATTATGAATATTTTTCTTTGAAATTATCAAGAACTTAAGGTGAAATTGCGAAAAAAAATTATCTGAAAAATCGGAGGAAAAATATTTACAAATTTGTCCAAAAATTCTTGATTACCAAAGGACATTCGGCAACGCCTTAAGATCCATACGGCGTTTCTCCTTAGCATGGCAGTAAAAATCGTCGCTCCTTTGACAGAGAGGCGTATCTCTATTTCCTCATAAGCCGCGGAAAGCATAAAATTAAACGGAGAACAGATCTCACGTGAAAATTAAGATACGCCATTACGTCAGAGAGGCGACGAAGTGATTCCCTCTGGAAACTGCGGCGAGAACTCGATCGACGAATGGACCACCACAAAGTGCGAATTTAAGCATTCGGATATATCGATGGCCAAAATGTGAAACCACGTATCTCCGGTTGTGACGCTGCATACTTCTTATCATACTTTTATTTTTCTTTGGAAAACTAGTTATCGTATGATTTCTGGAATAATTCCTTGATTTTTCCTTTGAGTTAGCAGAGGATTCCGTAAAAGTCCCAAGCTATAATGTTGGCTTGTTTTTCTTCGAAAAAATAAAATAAGAGTAGATATTTTGAAAAACCGCAGTGGAAATACGTGGTACCGCACTTTGGCCATCGATAGGTGTCCTCTTGAAATTTCACGTGGAACACGATTTGAGGGGCAAAAACCACTCGACTTAACTTTCAGCCGAGGTATTAACTGTTATTCAAAAGGCGAAAGTGCTTCTCCCAATTGAACTACATTTTGCAAAACGGAGCCACTATTTTTGGTTTACATTAGAAACAGTGAAGGCACCACTAGTTTCCATATACAAATGGAATAAGTGTTAATTAATCGAAAAATTCACAATTTTTTTTCCAAAATAATACTCGTTGTGGCTAAGACCTACGATATATCGAAATTTTCAAACCACGCGATCTGGGTAGGTCTCACCGTTGTTATGTTTTCGATACGATGTATTGTCTCCGACTATAATCTCCGTATACGTACTGTATACGTATACGTACTCCGTGTAGCTTGAGTTTAATACTATAGCAGGTGCATCGTAAGTGTGTGCGACGTCACCCGGACGAAGCTATACTCTATTGCGAAATCTCGAGCGTCTGTTAACGATTGGTTGGGCGTCGGGCGTGGTAATGGTGCCAATAGACACCGATGGCGAGGCGTGATTATTTATAATTCCCCATTTGAAGCTGTGGTAAAGAATCGATTATCGAGGTGTTCGTTGCAAACACTCTGTTCATCGATACTTTGTCATGTGTTTAAATGGTAGATTCATCGATGTATCGCAAAGCACACCACGCCTTTGATCGACACAACCTCATTGGTTTTGGCACTGCCACTAACAGTTTGGATTCAACGCACGCTGCGCCACGTAAAGACCGCGAGTTCTTCGGCAGATGGAGGGAATCTCCGCGCTCAAAGAACAGTCAAAGTTTAGCACGCTGCTTCCACAAAATGAGAGGACTCTAAAACGCAGCAATAACCTTAACGCTTCATTGTAGTGGCTGGCCACCTCCGCCATGTTGCTGAAGTAAAATCCTATTGCACGCCACTCACATGTCCGATCTTTCCTCAGTTTACGGGCATACGTCGTTCACCAGACGAAGGAACCTAAATTAATTCTACAAGGGGCGAAATTTGCTTAGCAAATCACTTGTTCCTCAATAATAACTGTAGAATATCGTTCACAATTTGTCAGATTTTCCCCAAAAATCAGTGAAAAAAATAGAGAAATTTGCGCTAAAAAATACAAATTCATAAGTCGGATTTTACAATGTTGAAGTGTGGTTATGTTTTGTAGAAAGAGGAAAAATTAAGAGATGAAGTAGTGATGAGAAGAGAGAACGTTTTCATTCCGTGTACGCTGTCCAGCAGCGTCTTCTAGTTGAAGAATGCCGCGTGCTGCCGAAGCATCGCGCCTTCAATTTTTCATGTATGCAACACAGACATCCGTTGGACATCAATAGTTGCATCCACGCGCCGTGTGCAGGTTGACGCACTTCGCGCTGCAGATTGCACGGATTTGCACTCAACATAGTTTCAAGACTTTGATCATACGATAAATTTAAGTAAGATTAAATTTCTAGTTATTTTTTTTTCATTAAGTAAAACAGATTAATTAATTAATCAATATATCGATTACTGCATATTTTTCGACCGTACTTTTTCAAGATAACAATTTGTGCCCTGGGATGCCCACCAAGATTCCCATGTGTAAATCAGCATTTGTGCTTAGTTTGAGAATACAAAATCATGCTTTTTTCGATGATGATTTAGCAAATTTCGGCACACTTAATTCTGTACCTGCTCCTGAAATCCTATTTCACTATAAAATATCAGAATTTTTGGTCCTGAGTTCCAATTTTATAGGTCCTGTGCTAATTTTTAGATAATTAACCTGGGAATTGAAAAAGTTTCAATTTTCGATTAATCGTTAGTGAATAATCAATTGAGCATGCAGTTAATCGAAATTGTAACATGTAATCAATCGGTAATCGAAAAAGTCTCCTTCCTTTGGGTTATACTCAGAGAAATTAAATGTCCTGGCGAAGAAAATGATCTTTGTATTCAGAAAAGGCAGAGAGTCACTTTCCTGATGTAACAGGTGTTTCCCCCGACGAAACGAGACAGTCTCAAAGAAGTTCGTTTTCGCATTGAATCCGGTTTTCCGCCGCCTGGTGTGCTGAAAATATCGGCTTGGCACTTGGCAGTTTCTCGTTGCGTCAAAGAGGTATGACTTATTAAAGTGAGGGGAGTTTTCAATGTGATGACCAGAGTTTTTTTGTCACATGAAGGGAAAAAATTGAATATTGCTTCGGCATTTATAATATTAATAAAGTGTGCGATAGGTATTAATGTTGATTTTACAATTAAAAAAATTCTAGGTTGACTACCTCTACGGTTAAATGAACAAATGCAATGTTGAGTTGGCAAATTTTTAATGTAAAATCAGCATTTGATACTTTTTCCACATTTTTTTAACAGTATGAATAAATTAACATTCAATGTTTTTCAACGCAATGACATTTTCCAGTCCTGTGGAGATACATCGAAACCACGGATAAAACCTACTTATCACGATGAAAACTACACTCGACGTGACTAATTGCCATTTCGGCACGACGAGCATTTTGCCGAGCTAATTGAGAAAGCGCGGAGGGAAACGCTCTCCATATCGTGATAAATCCATTTTTCCCCCGAGTAAGGCGGTGCTTGACAGCGATGCATGAGCGAGGGTGGTTAAGAGGCGCGAAATTAAATCCGCGTTTATTGTTTTTAGTTCAGGTGAGTAAATTGGGGGGCGGGGGAGGGGGTTATTCAAAGTAAACGTGGAGCGTGGAATGAGCTCGGCGTAATGGCGAAGGCAGAGAGCAGTGGCAAGGCTTGAATGGTCGATTATCGATATCTCCCCATTTGAAGCTATGGTAAAGAATCGATTTTGAAGGAACTCCCTATTTATCGATCTTTTTCCATAGGTTTAAATGACAGATAAATCGATGCATCGCAAGGCGCGCCAAGGCACTGGCAAAGAGGCGAGGAGGCATTAAAGATAATATTTATCCGTGCTCCCGCCCTGCTCGGCCGACTTGGGAATCTTGTTAGCGGGTGTGGGATCCGGTTGGGGGATGGGGGTGGAGGGTGGGCCGGTGGGGTGATAAATTGTGGTAGGGAGCCGCGCGCCGGCCGGCCGCCGCGCGGAGCCGGGAAGTTAATCAAAAATGAGCCAGAGCGGAGGAAGAGTCAGCCTGAGCACCAAGACAAATCACAGTCGGCATGTTCTTTCTCTTTGTCACCCTTCTCTTGGACTTTCCGCACGGTGGAACTCTCGCCGAAAGTTTGCGGGCCGTATTCATAGCGGTTCTTCGACGGATCCTCCCCTTGGAAAGTCGCATTTCGACGGCGTAAGTCCGCAACCCTCGTATCTCGTTTGCGGTGTTTGCAATCTCCGCTTCGACTTTATTTTTTTAAAGATCGTCTAATCGGCATAGTTCCTTGAAATGTTTGCAGAATTTTCTTCGTATTGAGAGGAAAAACCACAGCAGTTGTCAAAAATTGCCGTTGAGTAGTTTACCATTTAAAAAATGAAGTAAGTCAGGAAGTCTACGACGTCGCAAACCGAGATACGCGGTTGCGGACTTACACGGTCGATATGGTTCAAATTGTGACTAAGGGGCTGTTTAAGTATTACGTAACGCACTTAGGGAGGAGGGGGATTTAAGGCAGCGTTACGGTGCGATACAAAGAGAAGAAGGGTCAAGCCCAGCGTCACGTAACAAATTCAAGCCGGGAAAAAACTTTGAAAAAATGTGCAAAAATTGAAAATCCCGTCCTTCCAGGATTAAAATGGGGAGGGTGTCAGGCCAGCGTTACGTAATTCAAAAGAGGAAGTGTAGGGCTGAGTTACGGGTACAATACAAGGGGTGGAGGAGGGGTCAAAAAATCATAAAAAGTTCGTTACGTAATACTTGAATTTTCATGAATGTGAATTTAACGGTATAACTTTGGAAATAGATCCTTCTGAAGAATTACAATGATTTGCCATCACAAAAAATCACAAAGGAAAAAATTTAGCAGGCCTTGGAAATTTTAAAGAAGGTACTACCTTTAAGTTTGTCACAATCTTAGTCCTTTGTAAGGATCTGCTATCAAGATTATACCATTGAATTTGACTCGAGACTTCTTAAATTCGTCCTTTTCACGGTGTTGTTGAGGAATTTACTTAAAATTCTGAGAATTTGGGATTGTTTTCCATGAAAGTAAAAATTTGGAAATAAGACGAATGGGTTGCCACGGAACGGCCACGTCTCATACAGGGTGATGACTATAAACGCGTGAGAGGGTTTGAGATACTTTGTGTCTGGGTCCAGGCAGTGTTCTACAACGGCCGCATGAGCGTCAGCTTCATCTCAACACTCATTCCGTAAACATTTCACACTGTCCTCTTCAATGAGATCGGTATCAATTTCCTCTCCCTCACACTGTCTTTATCGCCGGACGCAGAAAGCATCCGGTGATTTTCTCGCTCATTTGTACTCTTTCTGTCGATCGATCCCATCAATTTCTTTCGCGTAAAAAGCCGTCCCTTGGTATCCCACCGGAAGGCATCCTTGAGATCTGAGATTTGTGAGGACGAGCCTTTCGTTTATTTGATAAAAAAAGGATAAAAGGAAGTGCATGGCGGAGATAGTAGTAGCAGAATAATTTCATTTTTACGAGATTTAAAATCTACTACCGTTAGTAGGCAAACAGGAAGGATTCAAAAGCAATCAGCTGGAAGATTAGTTTTCCTCCTAATATTCAGCTAAAAACAGGAGGGTCATGCCTGAAAGCATATAATAGCTGATTTTTCATTAAAAAATGCCTTGGAAACTGAATCAAACCAGTTACCATCTTAACGCTTGATATGGTGAAACATTGTACTTTTTCAAAAAAAACAACATAGATTTGTTTTTCGTTTGCATACGTGCTGCCAAAATTTTAGGTGTAAAAAGAGATCTATTGGGACCATCCGCCAAAACGTTATTTTAGACGTAAAATTTGAGTTTTTTCCTATGCATTGAAAATGATATTCGTATTTGGGTCGAATTAGTTTGATACCTCGACGAATTTCACCTTTGGAGTTTGTTGGTTGTTTACCGATGTAGATTTTCTTAAAACTGAAGCAACCGAATAATTTGATATCTGACGTTGCAGATTTTCCAACACGTTATGTTTTCTCGGAGCGTTAAAGAATAGATAAACTTATCAACCAGGAAAATATTTACATCGCCACTCCTCTGTGCTGCATTGAATGCAATCCGTAAAAACAATCGACAAAATCCTACATGAAAAGATAAAAATCCAGGAAACCAAGAGAAGTAGTAGCTTCGCGAAATTCCCAGACAGAACTGTAAGAAATGTTCATGTTCCTCTAGTCTTACAAGTTTCAATTCAATCTCATATGAAAAACGATTCAATGGGGAACGCGCATCCTTGAGGAGTACCGAATTGCAAATCTCGTAAATTCTGCAGTTTGTAAATTCGCAAGAGGGTCAGCACTCCAGCACTGTCCGATGACAAGTTATCTCAATGACCTCTGCGAACGTATTCAAAATTTACTCACGAAACGGTTCGCGCTACAAGTTTCACAAGCACAGAAAGAAAAATGAGCCGGACATGGTATTTTACGACGTCACAACTCATTCCTACGGAGTCGAGTTTTCAGCTCGGGACCCAGTCTATTCTCTTCATTTTTTATCAATGTTCCTTTCACGCTCTGCACTTGAAAAACTTTCAACTTTCCTGCCGTCATTCGAAACGTAGAGTCTCTTGATAAAAGCGCCAAACTTTCTTAAAGCATTATACCTACGTAAGATGGTGCCGCGGAGAGTGAAGTCCTTTCAAAATCAAAATGAATTACGACTGTTTATTTTGAACAGGATAGATGCATATCCCTGGGTAAAATTACGAACTTTCACGGTATTAATACACTGAAAAAATGGCCGTAGAAGCCGTGATTACGGGCTGTATAGACAAACCGTCCTCGTTCCGGGCTCAGAGGCCAAAAGTTCCGGGCGTAGCACCCGGAGCAATCTAAGCTACAGCTCCAGCAGCCGAAACTTCCAGCCTGCTTAAAGAACGGGTGGTATGTCTATATAGCCTGTAAATTTTTCTTTCAGTGTATCGTGCAGAGCGTGCAAATATTTCAAAATCGTGAGTTGAAAAAACGCTGACTCCGCGAGTTTAAATATTTGAGCCTAACACAGAGCGATATGCGCACTGGCGCCTACAAACCTGACGGGATACTTCACGCGTTGCGCAATGCGTGAAGTATCCCTGTTAGGTTTGTAGGCGCCTATGCGTGTGTCACGCTGGTCGCCCGCCGCGTCGCGGAGTGCTATGGCGTTTCAAGCAACTATTTCGCGACATAGGTGTTACATTGTACATTATACATTTGTTTCCGTTTGGCCAACCAAACAAACAAAAAACGAGCAAACCCTCATTCTTCCAAGACATTATACAGTTCATCCAAAAACGTCGTGAGCAAATGTTGTTTGTATTTACATGTGGACCAATTAACTTTGGGTCTCAATAATTGGTAAGTGGACCAAAACTCCCCTGCCGAAAAAACGCGTGGACTTAAACTACTGGAAAAAAACAGTGTTCGGACAAAAAATCGTTGACGAAATGTCCTATAACCTAAATGGAGCAAATGATAATATTCCTACACCCTCTCCTTCGATGATTACTGCAATCACCCTTGGGCCTAAAATGAGTAATATTATTGCAACTATAGAAGTACCAGAAAAAGCTTCTACCGATATTTTTTTTCTAGTTCAGCTTCTTTTCTGTCCAGTTTCTTTGTTGTGAGACTTTCATACCAGAAAAATAAAATTGGAAGATTCGCGCGCAGGACGCGACGGCTGTATCGCGAATTGCAGACGCCAACTTGTTAGAAAACCATTTATCCCGGAACATACGCTCCAAAGTACTTCACGCTCCGGTGATTATCCAGTGTAGATTTGTTCAAAGAGATCCACGTTGCCAATTCGCCAAGGAATAAGCCAGTTTCCTCATGAGAATTGCTGGGCGAAGTCCGAGTAATTACTCGCTAATCGACAACGCAGAAGGTAATAGCATTCCCGTGTTCCGATGTGGAAATTCGGAGACGCATTCGATTCCACATCGATGTTGAAGCTTTACTACGGAGCTAACGGAGAAACGCCTTTTGAACTTTCCAACGTCGTCATATTTTCGTAGATTATACATTTATTCCCCATTAAATCCATCAACGTTTTTCCATGAATTTTTATAGAGACTCTTTATTAAAACGCGAATAAAATTTTCTAAAATCCTCGAGGAAAAAAACCACGAGTTTTTTGCGTATTTCAGATTTTATCGTGAAAGATTTGGTGACGTCCGAATGTTTGTACGTCGTTATCCCCCAAAAGTTCAGTTTTGCAATCGAAGTCGTGTGCTCGACTCATGACGAATCGATAGTTTTACTGTTTTCCCACGGCAGCGAATGGCGGGAACGGGTGGGTTGCTCAAAGGGGTAACGAAGGAGGTATTCTCCCTTTTGTCGTCGAAAGCGAAGGAACAAATTAAATGGACCGGTTAAGCGACAATTTAGTGCAAGCCATGTTTCACATCGGATATGATTCATTTAACGATGTCTATTGTTCGGTTACAGCTAAAGCCATTTAGGGTTGAGATCAGGGTCCCCTGCAAAGTCACGATGAGAATGAAGCAGATCGATTAAATACTTTCTGTAATGAAGGTAACACAGATCATGGTGATAGTCTCACCGGAACACTCATTTTTACCAATTCGGTGTAATTTTTTTCAAAAAATGCATTACATCTATATTTTTTAAGGGACACTAACCGATAAAATTGGACACTAAATTCAAGAACTGCTTATACGGTCCGTACCAGGATACCGTCCCATTCGTTCGCCGCGCCTAGAGACCTTCAATAATCCTTCTGATGATGGATCCTCTCATAGGAGTCCCATATGATTATTATTTTGATTGAGGGAGGTTCAAGGAAATTCTTTACGTAACTACATAACATCGTATTAAGGAAAATTCCAACGAGTCGCGAGTAAAATTCAACACAAAAACTTGGGAATTAGACCGTCGCAATGGATTAAAACGATTCGCCTCTACCTGAAATTGGATTTATAAAACAAAAAATTTTGTAGATTTTGAAAAATTACAGGTAGTTATGTACCGACCTTAAAATCTGTAAATATTACAAATATTATTTTCTTTCCGTATTTTTCATCTCTTTCAGCGGTAAATCATGTTTGTCTCTAGCAGAACACTATTTTCGGAGTAATTCTTTTGAATTTAACTCGAGACTCTCTATAAAATTGTCCTTTTTATGATGCAACGCTAAGAGTCCCATTAAACCTCCCTTAGGAGCATTATAAACCGTATAGAGCTCCTGAGGAAAGGAGCTGTTGAAGGGATGACTACTAATACGGTCTGCTATCTCATGAGTCCCAAAATCTTGATGGCTTCGCTACCCGTGCCATCGGCCACTAAACATGGAAATTTATCTATATAGGCCAGGCTTTAGCGCTCTAACAGAACGTAAATGTCTATTCAAGGTTGCCGTCGGTTTATCCATTCAATGCTCTCATATTTGGGAGTACATTTCAGTGGCGTGGCGTGAATTGCGATGTATCAATTGCTCTGCCATTTAAACCTATGGTAAAGAATCGATTGTTAAGGTGTTCCCTGTGAACACCCTTGTTTATCGATCATTTTCCAAAGGTTTAAATGGCATAACAATCCATATATCGGAAAGCACGCCACGCCACTGGTACATTTAAGACTGTCATTTATTGAAAAGTGATGGCTTTTGATTAAACAAACAAAATTGAGAAAGAATTATGCAGACTTTAAGATGCACGAATCACCTGATGTTTTCTCTCATTGAAAATCAAACGCTTTCATCATGAGACCATCGCACCACTCAACCTGCTAAGATGACTTGGTTGTTGAATTTATGGTTTCAAGGACTGACTGGGCTTGAATTGTAGTAAAAAAAATTGATTTCGAAGGAAAGCCGCTTAATTTGAAAGGACGTGTGCCCTTCACCCGATGCAAACTTTGCATCGAAGAAAATCGCCAACTTTTTGATCAGGTCTCCTTGAAACTCCCCAGAATGAGAGCAATTAAAACAATATAAAGAAATAGATAAATGAGGGGCTTTGAGGGCAAGGCGCATAAGTGCAGTATTTGAAAAAAATTAAGATATGAATGATTGCAAGTAAAACTAGTCTTAATGTATGTTCTGTGAAAAATGTGCTCCCGAATGCCAATTTTTAAGCATCAAAAAGTCAGCTTGAACTTTTTTTCCACCATGAGGACTCAAATAATTTCGAGAGCTCAAACTCGTACTTTGTGAAACAGCAAAAACTGCACTTATGCGCCTTGTTCTCCAAGCCCCTCAAACGAAAAATAGAAAGAAGGAAGCTCGCGTCCTCTGAAAACTTCAGCGGGATCCAAACTATAGTAGGTGCAATAATTAAGAAGGGTTCTCCTCCAGCTGCCATGAAACTTTCGTTAGCATTTAATAAAACTCGGTTCCGACTATTTTTTCCCGCGCACCTGTTGATGAAGTTAATTAAAACAACTCTCATAAGGTTGAGTTCCTCATTACATAGTCGCTCGCAACTACCTTATTACAATACACGAATGCACTTTCCTGCGCTGCACACTTTTAATCTTTCCGTCGTCTTCGTCTCCTCCCGTAAAAGAGAAGGAAGAACGAAGTCTAAACGGCCCTAACGAGCGTGGTTAGGTTTCACCGAGGCAACAGCTGCCGAGAGTGGAGGCGCTAGAAATCTGTTAGAGAAGTGAAAAACAAGACGTGGGGAAGAAGTGCTGATACCGGGGCTGTAGGGGGAGGGGGTGGGGATGGGGAAGGGGGGCGGGGCTGTGCGCTACGTGCAAACCATATTAATTTCAGGAGCCCGACGTGCTCTCGCGGACGATGCATGGCTGCCGAATGAGACGGGAGTCCCGGCGCGAGATCTCGGTGCATCGGTGTGATGCAGCGCGATCTGGCGGCGCGACGCCACACGACGCGTCGCGACGTCCGCCGCCGCCGCCGCCGCCGAGCCGGAGTGAAGAACATTAGAAAGTGACCGACCGAGGGACGGGGAGAGGGGCTCATCGAATAAAATATCTGTCTCATAAAGGTTGGAATGGGAGGATCTCGGCGATTTGTCAGGAGGAACACGGTTGATGTCAGGATGGATGTCAACAAGAAAGAGTATCTAGCAGCCCAACGTCGATGCGCTTTTTCTCACTTTCAGTTTCGCGAGGATGCTTTTTCGCACGGTTTTCATCACTGAGTGAGTGGGCAACACGGCTTCTAAAATATGATCGAATTCCCATTTGACCTCAGATTAATTCACCATTTAGCTTCGTTCAAACTAGGCAACACTTCATAGAGCTTACAGAAATTTGTGTATTTGAAGCAGTGAGAATGGAGATGTTGCATGTGTGAGGAATTTGCGAGTTGTCTGTTGATCCTTATGTAAAAGTTCGCAAGAAACACGATGGTACCCCTGGTTTTCTCTGAAATCATCTCCCAAGCTCAAAAAAAGCTCTCGAAGTGAGGCCAAAATGGAGGGGATATCCCACGCTATCCTGAGAGTCCACCTCTACACATCAAGACAAACTCTCCATGCAAAAATAGGGAGCAAATACATTGACAGGGCTGCCACTTTATTTGGGGACTCTAAAACTGAAAACACGGCTTCACTGCTAATGTATTTGCTCCCTATCTTTGCATGGAGAGTTTGTCTTGATGTAGAGGTGGACTTTCAGGATAGCGTGGGATATCCCCTCCATTTTGGCCTCCACTTGAGAGCTTTTTTTGAGCTTGGGAGATGATTTCAGAGAAAACCGGATGCACCATCGTGTTTCTCGCGAACTTTTACATAAGAATCAACAGTCAAATCGCAAATTCTTCACACATGCAACATCTCCATTATTGAACCACATTTTCGCTAAAAATTGGTCAAGGTAGATTTTCAGCACTTTAGAGAGCGATTTGATTGTCGATCGATCATTTGATAATTTCTAGATTTTAGAACATTTCTGTCAAATTTCAAACTTTTACAACAAGCTGCCCGCAGGAAGAAATAATAACCGACATTTTGTGTTGCAATGGGAAGTAGAGCTCCTTCTTGTTGATCTGACCGAAAGAAAGAGATTGAAAGTAGCGTTTGGTGTGGCAGAATTTTCCCCCGTCTCATCGAAAACCTGTTAAGTCATCGAGAAATTAGTCCATTGATACCACGTACTTGCTACGTAATGCTACTTTAATACTCCATTTAAGTATAGAAGACCTCGCAGTTTTCATGTGAGTAAGAACGGACAAAAAACGCAATTTTTTAATTAATGAGTCCCATTCCAAAATTTTTAATGCGTCCGGCTTGCTCTATGCAAAATTTTGATGGGGGGGGGGAGGAGGTATCGTGGTCCTTAATTTTTACAGCCAATCTAGTGGTGCATTACCGCGAATGGAGTACATGAGTACATCCATGTTATACTCGGATCCAACAACTTCGAAAGGGGGGCGTAGGGGGGGGGGGGGGGGGGGGCGAGAGGCTCCTCATAGAAAATTTGCACAATTCAAAACATTTAAAATGCAATTCGAGTCAATTTCGTCATAAATAATTACCAAATCTAACCGTTCGTCGTTCCTTTCTTCCTCCTTTTCTTCGGGCGAACCGGGAGGGGGGGGGCAGGGGGCGCACGCCCTCTTACCACCCCCCCCCCCCC
>NW_017566834.1:619506-658179 GCF_001854935.1 Bemisia tabaci
AAAAAAACAACGGACCAGTGTCCGACACGTTCAATGCCTTTTCTCCTTGTCAAATAGTATTATTAGGACGATTTTTACTTTATTTTCATCCTGCCATTTCTTATACCTCAAAATTATGGAAGTAGATTCCGAAAACAGATCGTGTCAATAGCATGCAGTTATACTTCGTTCAGTTACTCAACGTGGCAACCCCCCCTCCCTCCCTTCTCAAATAATCATCCAAAAATGAAGAATAGTAAAATCGTTGGTCGTTTTGGATGATTAATCATTAAATTAGTCAAATGTATTATAGCTCAAGCTCCAAGCCAAATTGTCAAATAATTATTCCGGTATTTGAGCGTGAATTTGCTATTTTTCGCAAATTTACCATGTTTTAGTTAACGATGGAGTAAAACTGACTTCAGATTCGTGATCAGCGACCCAAAAAACATATAAAAACATGTATTGCATGCCAACAAAGGTGATACTCTAATTAATGCCGCCTAGATCTGGCTCTGGAACCAATGTGCGCCGCGGCGCTTCACTATTTCACAATAAAAGTGTTGTACAGTATTACGAGGGTCATCCAAAAAGTAAGTTCACCCTTTTCATATCTCCAAAACTAAAAGGGATAAATCAAATCGATAAAAAAATACTTGTTACTTATATCCTCAGCTCTCCATAGGTACCAAGATTTTTAAATTTGGACCACTGGTTGCCGAGATATTCGATTTTTACGTGAACAACTCCCGGCCAGTTCCGTCCACCAAACGACGCGCTGATATGAGGTGCACCGCGCGCTGTCGCGTCGCTTTTGTCTTCTGAGACTCTCAAGGAGTACTTCTCGTCCATTATTTGGAGAAAGGGTGTACAATCAATGCACCGCGGTATTGTGGAATATTGAATTCGTTGCGACTGGCAATAAGAAACAAGCGACCGGGTCTCTTGTCTCGTGGTCCCCTATTCCTTCACGATAATGCCAGACCTCACACGGCGAAAGAGACCCAAAATTTGTTGGAAAAATTTGCGTGAAAGGTGTCACCTCATCCTCCATACTCTCCAGCCCTTGCCCCGAGTGACTATCATATTTTTCCGCAACTCAAGAAGCACCTAGGTGGCCAGCGCTTCGAGAACGATCAGCAGGTGATGGAAGCAGTCAATGGCTGGTTCAAGAGTCAACCAAAAGTGTTCTTTGAGAACGGCATTAAGAAGCATCAGAAACGCTATGAAAAATGCATCCATAGGAACGGAAATTACGTCGAAAAATAAGGTAAGATTGTTTTAAAGCCAATCTTAGAATATTTGAGTTGGTTATTCCTACGTAGATGTGTGGGGAACACAGTCAATTCAGGTAGCGTGACGGGAATCGCAGCGCATCGTTTGGTGGACGGAACTGGCCGGGAGTTGTTCACGTAAAAATCGAATATCTCGGCAACCAGTGGTCCAAATTTAAAAATCTTGGTACCTGTGGAGAGCTGAGGATATAAGTAAGAAGTTATTTTTTACCGATTTGATTTATCCCTTTTAGTTTCGGAGATATGAAAGGGGTGAACTTACTTTTTGGATGACCCTCGTATACGAAATTGAAGGCACTTCAACATACCAACAATAAGAATGACAGGCATCCTTTAAGAGTACGGAACTTTCCTTGCAATATTAGTCGAGATAAGTGGGATAAAGGAACCTCGAAAACGAGGAAAAATTAATGCGTCTGAGATTTCAGAGATCAATTCTTTGGATTTTTCTCAGGAGATTGATGAGTTATACATGACACTTTTTTCTCGAACACACTGAACAGATCAACCTGGAATTTCACTTGAGCTATGACTTTTGGTGTCATATTTTAAGTTGAAAAAAAAATCCATGTCGAGCTGTTCGGTGTGTTTGATAAAAAAAAGTGGCTTGCATTACTCACCAATCTCTTCAGGAAAACCCCAAAAGATGATTTCTGAAATCTCTGGAGCATAAATGTGTCTTTGTTTTCAAGATACTTTCGATAGCATGTATTATCTTTCATAAGGGTCCCAGCAAGTGGCCGCCAGGTGGGTTGGAAAATTGGCGGGAAAAATCAGCCAATCAGGGACGACTCGTGAAAGTAGGGGTTGCCACTCGGTCAGAAATTCGCATGGCGGCTCTTGCCTTCTATTTGGAGCGCCTTTGCTTCCTTCTCGAATGTAGAATCCTCTAAGGGAATGGATGCATTTTTTTTGCATCCCCTAACAAGACACGTTGAGCCGGTGAAAGCGTCATCGTCAAAATTGGATGTTGCTTCCAGGTCTTGCTCAAGGCAACATCATCACTCTTCGCTCTTCTTTTGCGCTTATCTTTTCTGCCACCACGCGAGACCATGGCAAAAAAGTATTCTGTCGTCATGTAAACAGTCCGTCACGACACTGTTTCACGACTTGATGACCTCTCCCAATATTGCTGCTCATTCGCATTTTCAGTGGTTTTCTCACTAAAAACAGTGCCATTTAACCAAATCAATCTCGAATAAGCCAGTTTTTTACATTGGTAGTAGGTAAAAAGATTCGGTCCTAACGGTACTACCCCAAAAATTCGGTTGGTCTGACTGATCAAAGTTCCAGTAAAGTGGAACCGGCTGCAATATATGTGCACTCCTCTCAACAATATAATTGTTCTTTTGCTATTGGATGATCATCAAAACAAGTACCTACTACTCACCTGCTTCCGGATGAAAAAAAATTGCAGGGGTTATATTTATACAATACATTTATTTAAGAATCAAAGTATTCTTTTCGGATCTGGAGGTTTGCGAGGCACTGAGAACTGAAACGACTCCCACGGTAAATTTTCTAAAAGGGCTGAATTTGATTGGAAAACTCCGGGAGCGGGTGTGACAGGACTGAGACAACACTCCCAGTAGGTCATAACCTAGTCTTTGCGCCAAATGATCAAGTCTCCGGATTAAGAGGAGGAAAACTTGCAAAAAGCGGCGAAAATAATGATTGAATGGTAGTAAGACAAAAGGACGGGAATAATTCGAGTGCACGAATGGATGGATTAGGATTTGCTTGTAGTTATTTTTCCAAACGGGAAACTTGGAAGCAATAAGATCGGATCAGATAGAGCCACTCGCCAACGAGCCAATGTCGGGAAGTCGATAAGCAGTGCAGGAGGGGGCGAAGGGGAGGGTAAATCCGCCCTGATAATCAGGCAGAACAGCGAATAAGAGCGCCACAAAGTTTCGCGATATATTATTTTCCCGGCTGAGAGGGGAGCGAGGGGGCGAGGGGGCGAGGAAGAAAAATTCATGGAGGCATTGCATTGGAGCTGGGTTGTCCAAGTGTTGAAGCTTTTCATCCGGAACGGAGTAAGTTGGCGAAGATCTCTCTCTCGCTCTCTCTGGCGAAGAGTCTCTTATGAAAGACCTTACTCATGCCAGGTTCATTGGCAATCAAGGTGAGTAACAGTAAATCGGAGAGACGGAATGTGGGCACGGGGGCTAGGAGCTGAAAGGGAAAGGGGTGAAGGGGCAGAAGGGGTGAAAGGGTGACAAGGGGAGGGCGCCTTGTAGCCTTCGAGGGGGAGGGGGATGTCAAGTTACCCGGTGGCGGTCTCATTCTCAATGTCACCAACATTTCCATGTACTTCATCTAAACGACCCTCGTCAAAATACTAGGTCATTCTGCTTTAGGCGCAATTTCTGCCTCTTGATATAAAAAACGATTACATGGCCATAACTAAAATATAAACACTTGATCTAACTTCTAAGCCACGGAAATTTGACGAGTATTAATTGAAAACGAATCATTTGGCATTTTTTATCAATAAATATAACCAACTCTCCCATTAAAGTATTATAAATTGACGATTTACTGATGAAATAAAGGTGTTATGCTGAAAATGTATCGCGCCATAGTTGATAAGAGAAATTTGATACTAATCTTAGTGAATGAAAAAACAAGCAGAAAAATCCAACATGAATATGTTGGAAAAGCGTGCCGAATAACTAAAATGTTGGACACATACCTACTATTTTCACGTCTTTGTTATTTGCATCAATTGGTACTTTTTGCTAAATTTGGGAGAAAATATTGATTCATGAACGTTGAATGTAAATTGATTTTAAAGATTCCGTCCAATTGTCTTGATTTTAAGCTGATATGCGGCATTTCGCACGACCGTGATTTGGGCGAACTGCCGTGCATCGAAATCGCGTTGAGTTAATCTCTTTGGATTTCGAACTGTAACTTCTCTCCTATTCGGCCGATTTTTACAAATGAGGTCTCTTTTTTTTGGTACTTTAACGGAAAGTAAGGAAAAACTCGCTAAATAGACGGAAAACAATTTTTGTGAAAATTTGGTGGATCCTGGCGTCACGGTGAATGGTTAATCGGGCGTGGAAGATAATAGGTTCGACGAGGCGACCCTCTCCTCGCCGTCTTTTATTGCCTTGCTCGAAACCTGACACCCAAAGCTATATCGGGAGATAACTGCAGTGGTTTGAGTGGATTTCTGCAGGGGCCACGGTTAGTACATGGTATAAAGAGTCACGAGGCTCATCACAGATTGCACTTGCAGTGCAAGACGCTCATTGGCTAAACAGTTTTGGCGGGAAAGAAGGTTCTAGAGTTGAGTCCTCCGAGCGTAAGAAAGCTTCTATGAGGTTTTTGTCAAATGAAATAATACGGTTTTGACAGGAAAATGTTCTCAAGGGTTCCAAATTAGCAGTTCATTCGGTTTTTTGGTAAGAGACCATCAGGGCTTGACAGTATAATGGTTCAAAGACGAGAAAACGGGTCCGAGGAAAAAAATATTTGGACGGCCCGTTGAATAGCATTGGTTGATCGGTGTGCTGTACTATGGTACATCCGAGTGATTTCAAAAAGCGAGCCCTACTGGCACGCTTAAAAGTCAAAATCATGGGTCATGTGAGATTAAAAGAAATAACGCTATTTTTGTTTTGAAAAACAAAAACTTTTAGGCCGCATCTCTTCGGGTCAGATATGATACAACGCCTTTGAGGTGTCACATTTTCCCCAAAACCGCGGTTTATCCTCAGAACTAGAGCTCACGAAAATTAAACAAAAAATAAATGTTTAACTTTATTGAACATTTCTGGATCATAATCTCTCAATATTGGAAGTCTTAGGAGGGGTAAGGGATAAAGTAGTTTTAACAAATTGTTGATCTCATACAAATGAAAAACCTGTTTTAAGACCAATTTTAACAAAACTTCATATCCTCAATTTTTCGTGAAATCAGTTCATTTTTTCTTTTCTTTTTACGAGTCTATGATTAATGTGCTGAAAGCAAGACCTACTAAATGCAGTTTTGCATATTATCTAAATTATAAACATTGCCACGATGTTATATTTTAACAATTTCGCTACTTAAATTTAGAGGGCGGCAGGTCTGAAGAGAGCAGGTTTTGAAAAAAAGAATGCATCGCAATATGGTTTTATTTTAAGGTTTGACCTCATAAATCTACTCATAAAACCTTTGAATTGAATCCTGCATTATACATCCCCTGTTTGGCCAACTTGTTTGGCTAATTTCCAAGTGCAACATACCTGTTGTTGATTGCCCGACGAAAATAGGTGCTTTTGTGCACGCGGCAAAGTGCTTGGTTCCTTTTTGATGAATGCAGTTTATTTCTCTCGTAATTGCCCCCGCAAGCCCCAAAATTCATTAAAAAATTAAAGCGAGCTTTGGAGCCGACACCGAGGACGGAAATGCGTTTTATGCGACGGTAACTCACAACCTCGCGTCGGCGCCCCGTTAAATTTTAAAATTTAATCATGCGCTCCAAGTGACGCTTTTGGCTCGTTCTCATGCGGTGTTTCCTTGTTTTCCGCCAATTTAATCGTCGTGACGACATAATGTCTGTCCTCCTGTCCTTTTATTTTCCTTACCTAGAAAGAAAATACGGCGGTTCGGTGCAGTTTCTACAAATTGAGGCTAGAATCCAATAGACCACTAAACAAGGTACAAATTTAAGCATTCTGCTGTATGATCTCTCTTTAGAGTTTCACGTGAAACACGATTCGCGCAACGAAAATTACGGATACTAACTCAAAACCAATATAATAACGTTTTTATTTAACATTGGTTAAGAAAAATTTGAATTTCCCGTTGTAATTTTCGTTGTTCAAAGCGTGCTCTACCTAAAATTTTGATATAAAAACATGAATTATAATAAAGCTTTAATCTGCACCGTTTTTTGACCAAAAAATTCCACCTCGACACAAAAACTTTCGCTGCCATTTTTGACATTCTCTTCGATTCCTAACTTTATGAAAGCAACAGGTAGTTTTCTCAACGCGACCAAAAACTGCAAAAAGAAACTGAATTCTTGCTGTGGAACTGTTAACAGATGACATTTTCCAGTAGGAATATTCGCAATCATTTTTGAAGTTGTCCATTGAATGATAGTATCAAGGCAATGTAATTTTTCTAATGTGCATGAAATTAATTAACTATAAGAATGTCGTATGGAGAAATCAAACCTTCAAACATAGGACATTTTCCAAAGTCCTCGCGAAAATTTTTCCAAACTCCCGGGAAGTTTTTTCAATGTAGCGTATTTTAATTGCATATCTCCCAATAGAGTGTAGTTAGACTAATAGGGTACGCCAATTAGGGCACCGAAGAGGGCAAGTGCCTGTTTATCGATTTACTACATCCCTTCCTCCCGTTTACTTCCGATGTCAAGTTTCCGCGTCATATCTCAGGTCTCGTTTCCGAGGCATTATACGGGATTACGTATTATCCCTGAAATGCATGCAGCACACGTAATATTCGTTTTCCACTTTGTTGTTTACACACGGGAAGGGTGACGAGGAGTAGGCCTTTCGTTAGCGCTTTGACGAAGTGGAAAATACGGTGAAGTTCAGGATTCCGAAAAAAGTGTTATCCGCTAAGTTTGTTCTGCACAACGACTTGACGTTGAACATTTTAAATGCACTGGGGAAAAAACACATTGGATCTAGAGTCCAGACTCTTAAAAACACCGACAAGGAAAAATACTCTTGATTCAATCAGATTTAAGGTAAAATCAAGAACCAAGCCTCTTAATTTGAGCGGATTTACTTTTGATTTAAGCTTGAATCTGATTGAATCAAGATCATTTTTTCTTGTCAATGTAATCAAGAGTCTCTAGATCCAATGTGTTTTCTTTCCAGTGTACCCGGAATAAAATAAACTATGTAATTGCGTGACAAAATCTGGATGCAAGTTAGGCCTTCCTATCATGATCTGTGTTAAACTTGAATTTGCGTTAAAATTCTGCATGCAACCCCAAGTTTCATAAAACATGGATTTCCTTCATTTGGCTGGTAGGTACCATTATCGTAGTAAGGGATTTCAGTTCAACTTAGTACTAGAATTCGGATTTTGAGTGTCATATTAACTTAGCCACTAACTGAAAGACAAGGTTTCCAGATTAAGCGATACAATGTGGATATTTTACATCGGTTTCAGGATGGGAATATGGTAATTTTCAGCAGTACTTGGCAGTGCTGTTGAAACGCCATCCCTATCGCGTGAATGACTTCACTGGAGAACCTGTCAAGGTGAACCAACAGAGCTGTCGAGAACTATTTAGTAATGGATCGATCAGGTTAATACGTTCTCGGTTTTCAGACACTTCTCAAAAGTTCTTAAAAGTCACCTTATACTGCAGGATGGCAAACGAAAAATATTGCAATTGATAAAAAATTTGATCGTGGAGCGCTTTGATCAAAATAGCTGCAAAATTACGTCCTTTCTTACACATCACTCTAAACTTTTGATTGTTGCGATTTTTATGCAGAATGCGCTTTTGCAGTTTATTTAAAAAAAAAATTTCAATCATGTTTTGTAAATTAATATATTTTCCGTGGAACTTCCGAATTTTTTTAAAAAAAATGTTTGTCCGCGCACCTATTTTTTTCCAGTTGTTTACGTCCACGCGTTTTTTCGGAAGGGGAGTTTTGGTCCACTTACCACTTGAGACGCAAACCTAATTGGTCCACGTGTAAATAAAAACGACAATTGCTTACGACGTTTTTGGATGAAAATGTTTAATGACTTGGAAGAATGAGGGTCCGCTTTTTTTTGTCTGTTTGTTTGCTCCAACGGAAAAAAATATATAATTGAGATTTTTGGTAAAAATGAGGGAGCGTCATTTCCATGAGAGATAATTCACTAAAACTCTCTACACCTCTTTGGTGCAACAGGACTTAATTATCTTTCAAGAAAATCCCATTTTTTTAGACCTGAACTGAAAAACCTTTTGATTTGCCTCAGCTAAAGGATCTCACATTTTACCTGTGCATGATAAGTTAACTTCGGCACTGGTTTGCCGTAGCGCTTCGAGCTACTATTTCGCCACGGTGGTGTTGCACAATGTCATATGAGATCGAAGGCACCCCAACGTATCATGATTGATGGCATCTTTCAAAAGCATGAAGTTCCCTCGCAAATTAAATCGAGTGACGACAACAAAAAGAGAGTGGTAGTCGAAAAACTTACTGTCCTAGTATCTGTATTTAATAACGTTTAGTATGATTTTTAACTTCATTAGAGGAACAAATGACCTAATTTAAGGAGAAATATCCTCAATTTTACCGCCGAGAAGATTCCCTTATGAATAATAAAGAAAATAATGTTTTCCTAAAGAAGAGAAGATGCTTTTATAAAAATGAAAGTCACTTACATCAAGCAGAAACCCGCTTTTGTTCACCTGTTTTATTCTTGATTCAAAATTAAATCTTCTTGACGGCATACTCAAGAATGTTCCTTTATCTCTCTTATCTCGACTTATTTTGCAAGGAAAGTTCCGTGCTCTCAAAGGATGCCCGTCATATTTATTGTTGGTATGATGGAGTGAGGAGTGCCTTCAATTTCGTATAATACTGTACAACACCTCTATTGTGAAATAGTGAAGCGTCGTCGCACGTGGCACGCTGCGGCGCGGCGCGGCCAGCCAGCTAGCACGGAACGCGCATTGGCGCCTACAAACCTAAGGGATACCTCAAGCATAGCGCAATGCGTGAAGTATTTGCTTAGGTTTGTAGGCGCCAGTGCGCGTCTCGTACTGGCAGCACGTCGCATCACTCCGCTTCATGCTAGGGCCTATTATTTAAACTCGCGGAGTCAGCGTTTTTCTACTCATGATTTTTATATGTTTGCACACTCTGCATGGATTACTTTATGTAAATTGATAAAAAAAATATATACATATATGAAAGGAAAATTTTAGGAAAATATATATGAAAGGAATATGCTCCATTCTAACGCTTCCTTTTTCCAAAACTTTCACTTTCATGATAGGTTTTTTTTAGTTTTAAGAAATAGCTATATAAATTGGTTGCGCCTAGGTAAAGGCCTCTTGGGACAAAGATACAGATTAATGAATCTCAGAGTGTAATTTGTACCTCGCCGTTGGGCGTATCCTATCTTAGCAGTGGCGTGAATTGCGATACATCGATTCATATACCATTTAAAACCATGGAAAAGGATCGATAAATAGGGTGTACGTAGCGAACACCTTAATAATCGATTCTTTACCATAGGTTTAAATGGCATAACAATCGATACATCGCAATTCACGCTACGCCACTGTATCTTAGGGGCCTATTTAATAATTTTCAGAGGGTTTTTCTTTCCTCTTGCGAGGATAACTAGCGAGTCTCAATTTCCCCGCCGCGGCCTCTAAAGACTCGACTGAAACAAAGGCATAATTTTTCACAATGAAAATTCCCTGCGAGTGAGACGTCAAATCCGCGGGGAATTCTCTCCATTTCGTGAACTTTTTCGCTCAACCCTGATTTGTCCCGGCTGAAATTTTCCCGCTCATCGGCCTTGGTTCACGAGCTAGTCTACACATCGACAAATTTCCCGGGAGCATTTCGTATATCTCCCCTTTTCATTTCAGAGACGATGTTTTAAATAAAGTCACGAGCCATCATATACGGCAAAAAAACAAATAAATTACCTACGAAATGAAATTTTCGTTCTGTACCGCTTCGATACGATCCATTCCGGTTCTCCCCCTTACATTATCTTGGTGTTATTTGTTGCCAGCAACACGTATCAGAATGAGAAAATTTCTTGAAATAAAATCGGGATACTTTAAATGGTATACTCCTAAAATGTATGGTGTATGATAAAAAAGAAGTTTCAAAGAGTCAATTATCAACCGAGTTTATAATTATCAGAAAACTTCAAAAATTGTTTGTTTCACTAGTTTCAATCTTTTGATTTGTATTTCTTCGAAATTTCGTATTTTTCAAAAATCTCACTGCCTCGTGAAATTTCATGAAAATTTCCTATCTTTCATAAGTTTGTTTCGCGTTTTATGCCAGCCAGACACGGATAATTCTTTCATCAAAGGGGAAAGGGGCAGTGGCGAGGCACGAATGATCGATTATCGATATAACCCGATTTAAAGCTATGGTAAAAGATCAATTATACGAGCACCCTGTTTATCGATGCTTTGCCATTGGTTTATGTTGCAGATCAATCGAAATATCGCTAAGTACACCACGCCACTGGAAGGGGGAGTAAAAAAACTTGACTGTATTCGGATTGGAAGGCCAACTTTGCATTAATTACCAGTGGCGTGGCGTGAATTGCGATGTATCGATTGTTATGCCATTTAAATCTATGGTAAAGAATCGATTATTTAGGCGTTCAATGCGAACACCCTGTTCATCGATTCTTTTCAATTGGTTTAAACGGCAGACCAATCGATATATCGCAAATCACGCCACGCCACTGTTAATTAATGCAAAATCGGACTTCCAATCCGAATACAGTCAAGTTTTCTGACTCCCCTTTCCAGTGACGTGGTGCACTTTGCGATACATCGATTGATCTGCCGTTTAAACCGATTGAAAAGAATCGATAAACAGGGTGCTCGCAACGAACACCTTAATAGTCTGTCTTTTACCATAGCTTTAAATCTGAAAATATCGATAATCGATCATTCACTGTATATCGCAACTCACGCCACGCCACTGTTAATTACCTACCTACTCTGTCCTTCATTTATATAAGTAAAGAAAACCCGGACTCTTTCCTACTCGATGAACGCGCGTCTTAAACTGACGGTGACATTGAGTTGTTCCCGGGTTTTTTACCGACGGACAATAAATCGCACCCGGGGCGAGTCGCCGGACACGGGGCTTATTATTACTTCAACGCTAAATGAATCCAGTAAGAATGGGACAGTCATCGCGGGAAATCGGTGCAAGATTTACGGGCTCCCATTAATCATTCCGGGCGATCCGTCGCTCATCCGACGAAACGCCGCAGCTCCGCATAACGCACGGCTTTCCGCGGCTCTCGCGAAAATGCAGTTACGCGCTTTTTTAGGGTCGTGCTGGGGGCATAATTAGATTCGCGGAGGACTCCGGCGATAATTTACACTACCAACTGAAATTCGAGTCCATGCGACCGGCTTTGGAAAGCCATTAACGCGGGCGCGGGCCTGGATCCGTCGCATGGCAACTCGTTATGCCACCTGCAACTGCCGATACACAGATGAGTTTTTAATGGCCGTTCTCGTTGATCATCGGCTGCCCTCTTGTTCTCGCGCACCGCGCCGCGTGCCCAAAGTAATATTCATTTTTCATTCATAAAAAAATATGCTTTTACTATCGGGCTTTGTTTTTACATCCTCCTGAAAATTTTAACAAATGCATCCCTAGGCACGAGCATATACATGTTGAGGTAAGGACAGAACAAAAAATGTTAGGGATCATCCCCTAAAACTGTGGTACTACCCCAATTTGTTGGATAACATGAGCATTTCCAATTAATTGCTGTAGTATAGCAACCAAATTTGAGGTACTACCGCAACCCAAGTTGGAACACTACCGCGACATTTGGGTTAGTGACCTAATTTTTTGGGGGTACTACCACGATTGATCGGAAAGGTCCATATTATCCAACCTCTTATTTCCGTGATCGTATAAAACATCCACTTTTTGCTATTTTAACGGAATTTCTCCTTAGTATTCTACAATAACTCTCCTAGTTCGATAAAATTAAGCATTTCATTCATTCAAAGTGCAGAAAAATAATTTGAAGGGAAAAATAATAGTTATACTTGGTTCTTGACGGTACGTTTCACAAAAATTCAAAAGTGAAAATCTCTTTTTCTCGGTTCAAGGATGCGACTTGCTGCATATCTGGTAAGCTCGATCTATTTGAACAACTCTCTAAGCATTTGAGAAATTGTACGATTTGACTCGTCGTCATCAACAGTTGGAAATACCTTTTCTAAACCATGAACAACTCCTACTTTCAGGATCGGAATCAGCTTGACAGCATTTAAAGTATTTCAGCCTAAATGCATCCCTACACACGAACATATGAAAATTTAGAAATGCTCATAGAAAATATCCACTTCCTTGCTATTTCAGTTGAATTTTTTTTTTAATTTTCTGAAATCGCTCTCCGAGTTAGAAGAAGTAAGCAATTCATAAATTCAAAGCGTAGAAAAATGAATTCAAACGAGAAAACAAAAGTTGAACTTTGGCCTGTACGATAAGTATTCCGTGTATTTTCTCTCATGTTTCATCTGTTTTATAGAAGAATAAACTAAATAATCTCTTTCAGGTCTTTATAAAACCCTAGATTATGAAAAATCCTAGGAGGTGCCCCCTAACCGCTTAGTAGTCCATCCCCTGAAGCGTTCCGCGCCTAATGCGTTATGCGTTACGCGTTACTCTTGTGATTTTTATATTACACAGAGCAAGATATGTCAATTTTCAGAGTTGCTTCGCTCTCCGTTTAAAAAATGAGCATCTGAGAAAACCAAGCAACGTCCGATGCGGTCAAGCTGATTCCAGTTAAACCCGCTCCAATTTCGAAAAATTAAGTGGGGATCCGGGATCCGGGTAGGTCGAAACAAACTTTGGGGTGGAAAGCCGGCTCCGGACGAAGATGTAGGTGTTGGGAACAGTGGAAATGATGAGCGGATTAATTCGTCGGGGAGAGACGTCCTGCACTTTGCCGGAGCTTTCATTGTTCGGAGAGTGTAAGTTCCAGTGGCGCGGCGTGAATTGCGATACATCGATTGTTACCTATAGCATTTAAACCTATGGAAAAGGATCGATAAACAGGGTGTTCGCAGCGAACACCTTAGTAATCGATTCTTTACCATAGGTTTAAATGCCATAACAATCGATATATCGCAATTCACGCCACGCCACTGGCAGGATCCGCGTCCGTCAAAATAAAGTACGCTTTCGCATCCTCGAGATAACTCGGCGCCGGGGCGAGTCCGGCTCGATGCCCGGCAAACTTTTCTCACCGTGAATTTCGGAGAATCCTTTGCGGAAGCACGAAACTTCGCTGCTCGGACGTAAGAGCCTACCTCGATACCCACGTGAGCCTTGTTCCCCGTAAAGCTCTATGCTTTTCGGGGCTCATGTGGGGATAGAGAAACGCCCTTAAGGGAGTGGAGCGACGTGATCCCTAATTAAACGCGAAGGACCGCGTCGCACGGTGGCCTACCAAAAGATGCGGATCGTTTCATGATCACGTCACATTTAGAGTCCCTTTATACTGAGAGTCAAGACAATGTGAATCCATTTCTGATTGGTTGATAGGCAAAGCTATCAATAAAAGAGAAAAAAGGAAAAAGTAGCAATCCTATCGATGAAAGCGGATGGTCGCAATGAACATAGGAGGTCATAAATAGACTCACTAACGCTAACCCATGAGACATTTTAAAATTAGTCTATCATTTTCGCCCTTGGTCTGTGACAAGCATCTGTTTCAACCAGTAGGATAATTTCATTGTCCCTCTGTATTTCTTGTGTATGACTTTGTCTATCAATTCCAATAGTCAGCCCGCAGTGCGGCCTGGGGAAAGCACGTGGTTAACGCATCACTTCCGCCACGCTGCAACCGTCAGCAAAAGCTTGCAACATTTTCGACCGCACCAGTTCAGTGGTGCATCCTCATTTAGACGTCATTGACGGTCCTGATTACAGTCGATCTTTAAGTAATTTCTTCCCTGCGTGAGAACCTATTTTCTTTAAATTTCTATTTAAGGGGTTACTTGAAGGCCAAATGAGAATTATTCTTAACTTCTACACTGGAAAAAAAAAAAAAAAAAAAAAAAAAAAAAAAAAAAAAAACATTGGATCTAGATTCTAGACTCTTGAAAACATTGACGAGAAAAAGGACACTTGATTCGATCAGATTTAAGCTTAAATCAACAGGAAATCCGCTCGAATTAGGAGGCTTGGTTCTTGATTTAAGCTAGACTCATGAGTGAATCAAGAGTATTTTTTCTTGTCGATGTTTTTAAGAGTCTGGACTCTAGATCCAATGTGTTTTTTTCCAGTGAAGTAAAATTTAATGATATGACTTGGATAAATCAATGATTTTTCACGACGAAAAATATTGCATTACGCAAAAAAAGGGATTTTAAAGTTGACGAAATTTAAGGTGTCAAGTTTTAAGTAAGTAAGGGACCTATATTTACTTTTCCGAAACCCGCAATTGTTTCCTAAAATGATTTTTATATTTTGAAGTAACTATAATCATTGCAACCTCTTGTAAGGATCTGTTTTAAATTTTACGACATTGAGCTTCACCAAAAGTTCAGAAAAAGTGTAATTTTATGATACTGTATATTAAGAGACTTCCTTAGCCTATTTTTAACACAATTTAAATCGGATGTGCCAAACTGTGATCGGAAGGAACTATACTCCACACAAGAGGGAGTTTTCAAAAACAACGAACAGCCTATCACGGGGCTATAGAAAACCCGTTTGTTTTTTCGCGGGCTTCCTTTGCAGATTATTTCATTGAATCAGAGTTCACCCCCAATACTTTCACTTCTACTCCTGATAATATAAATTTATTTGAAAATGCCATGCTCACTATTTGTCTTTTCAATTTTTCTTAATGAAGCTGAATTATTGTCTTCCCCTTCTCGTCTAATTTTCTATCTTCTTTTTAGCTTTTTCGATCACGCAGGTGCACGCTGTGCACCCCATTTTTTAGGAACAAAATTAAGTGAAGTCTCCTGAAAGGAAGGACAATTTTAGAAATTTTCAAAGGACGATTGGAAGTATTGCAATACATTCATTTTATCTCGCCATTTTTCTTTTTTAAAAGGGCAAGTTGAAACAAGGAAAGAAATATGCAAATGCATTTTAACGTCACAAGCCTTTCTTTGATACTTTTTTTTAAAAAAAATAAGAGAGAGAGAGAGAAAAAAAGTTCTGAGCCTGTGACCCCTTTATGTGACTAATTAGCGTGCTCATTGGTGCGCATTTCACATGAGCACACAGACAAGCAAAATGAACTAAGCAAAAGGAGAGATTTGACAAGTCCGCACGATGTTTAATGTGTGGCACAAACTTCCATTCGAAAACCACTGAATCATGTTATAATGCACGTAATTTTAGAGCGAACCAGGGCCCTGCAATTCCTTTCCTCTACGGAGCTATGTATGAACTCTGTAATCGCCTTCAAAATTACGGTTAGGCAAGGCCACGACACTTGTGCTCAAATAGTTGCCCAAGTAAATTAAACGTAAAATGCATTCTATTGTACTGCATCCATGCGCCATAGTGTACCCGTTTAATTGTTTAAAGAGGGGTATTTCTGGATGATTTATGATCTGTACCTCTCAAATTTTGTGCAGGAAGATGAGCTATCCAGATAAACGTGGACATTTTTTTTTTCGTAAGCTGTACTTTTGTCGGTTTAAATGCCAAATCGGAATTTGACCGACTGGCGGAAATTTCATGATGCGTAGGATCCGAAGAAACAGGTTGTGAGCAATTCAGTTAATTTATTGACCAATAAGGAGCATACTCAAACAATTTTCAGGCCGAAAAATATGAGAAATTCCAATGGTGGATTTTTCCTTGATAACAGTTTTGATTTTTCTCAAAATTATATCTTTTAAGCGGTAACATTCGAATTACGTATAATATCTTCGGTTTTTTTATTTGACATTTTTACAATTCTCCTCTGAATAGCAGTGCCAATATTATGATTTTGAGTTTTTGACTGGTAGGTCCCTGTCACCGTGGACGGAAAAGTCGTTACAGAAAATTCCCAAACGCCGATCGCCATCTGTAATTTTGGCTGATGGTATTTCAGATTTCTCTCGCAGGCAGACATCCGATTCAATGACAAAATGCACGCTTTTCTCTTAATTATATACGATTTATTTGCCCACTTTTTTGAGGTTTTAAGCCCCGAAAAAGCTGTCCTTTTTGCAAATTGCCGCGCGATCCAAGATTTTCCCAACATTTGCCGCGATCCTTAGATCGCATTTTCCGCAGTCCTGGGAGTCGTGCGAAAGTTCCCTCGATAAAACAGCCCATAGGCGTGGGAACCGAAAAGTAATTCAAATAAGACCAGGTGAAATATTGATTGGCATCCTCACTCCGCCCGTCTTTCTTTTTTCGGTTCTCCGGGTGATTCAATTCGTCCTCCCACATCCCCCCTCTCCCACCCCCACCCTCGCGACATTGAGCGGCTCGATAACGAGTTGTTTCGATTCAACGCACAATCTAATTTCCCGTTTTTTTGACTCCATTAACCGCATGTCGTCTTGCCAAACACTCGCCGAGGCCGTTTAAAGCGACTCAATTCCTCTTCTTTCTTGACGTTTTTTTGAAGAATCGGCCACGCCGTAGACTCTGCCATTCAAATCGGCCGTAAAAGCTCGTGCAACGAAAATCATCGGTTCTTCCTAGTTACGACGAGGAATTTCCGCTGCTGTGGTGCCAAACCATGCTTCCGTCCGATCACACACATCTTTTTCAGATGTAGATCCCGGCCACCACCATGTAGGGCTTAGGTTTTTCATCGTTTTTTCTTTTAAATGTTGTTCCAGACTGAAAATGACTGAGTTTTGAGTTTTGAGTTTTGAGTCGAAACGTCTCAGGTTTTTTTAATTGTGTATCTTTAGCCTTGTTTCCCGTTTTTCCTCCTTGTTTTTCCGCTGTTATCATTGTCTTGGGCTGCTCTTAAAAATTTATATTTACATCTTTTACATCTGGAAAACATATTAAAAGCTCCGTTTCTGTTAAAATCGATTAGATGATGTTTTTTTCCGAAGATTCAAGTATCAAATATACAGTATAGTTCCCGTAGACTAAAGTGGCCAATTCCTCTTTCAAAACGGATAAGGTGCGCGGATCTCCAGCACTTTAGAGAATGATCCTATTGTCGAACGCTCTATGTCTCCCTCTCTGGGGTGTACCAGATTTGAGGAGACTCAATGTCACCTCATAATTTAGACTCAAGGATGGAGAATTGAGAGGCTTGGAGGACAAGGCGCATAAGTGCAGTTTTTCCTATTACGAGAAATACGTCCTTGAAGTTTCGAAATTACATGGGGCGGAAAGAAAGTTGAAACTGACTTTTTGATGCTTAAAAATTGAAATTTGGGAGCAAATTTTTCAAAAAATATACATTAGGACTAGTTTTACTTGAAATCAATAACATCGAAAGATGCACTTATGCGCCTTGTCCTCCAAACCCCTCAATTCACTTCCAATCTTTATGAGAAAAAATGTATCTAGGTATATGACGTCGTAGATTTCTCGCCATATTTTGCTCGTGTCTCAGATAAATTGATAAATTTTACGAAAACCCGTCTAACTGCATTACACGTTGTCAAATTGTCTGTTTTATCTTCCTCTCTTTTTTTAAACAGAAAGGTGGGCAGCAATGTTATGCCTTGCGGTCAATGATTCTTTAAGCAAATTTCCATAAAAATCTCATTCAAAATTCAGAGATGGACCCTTGCAAGAGGTTACGATAATCTGCCTCTATAATTTGGATATTTGCCTCTAAAATTTAAAAACGCAAAAGGAAAGTTGTTGCCGGGTTTGATTATTTGTAGATAGATTCTTATCTATCTTCAAAACATCGAATTTTGTCTTTCGTATATTTTTAAATTTTGCAGTATGGCAAATCATTTTAATCCCTTGCAATGGTCTATCACTGAAGTAATGTCCTGCTGCACTTCACTGGAGATCCATTAAAACTGTCCTTTTTTTGCTGATATGCTAGGAATCTACTTAAACCTCCCGTGGTCACTTCGTAAACCATATGGGGCTTCCTAACGGAAGAAGCTGCTTACGAAACGACTAAGAATACGGACCGTAGAACTCACAACAGTGTTCATTTAGTGCGGTGGTAGATACTTTTTTACCATCTCAGTGCAGTTTAATCCTGTGCCGGAGCCGCAAGAGGTAAAATCTTCCAGTAAAGAGCGATCAAGTGAATTAATACGGTTTCATTGCGGAGACATTAAGTTAATTGAATAAAATATTCTAACTGTGATTGATTCTTGCTTCAAAGGCGGGGAAATTAATAATGCAAGTCTCCAGCGCTGGTTATAACTCTATTTCTATCCGTGTCTCGTTGAACCCCAAAGTCGCCAGTATACATCCTCGACCAGTCGAAGTGTGGCAAGGGATGGAGGGAGACAGGGCTGGTGGAGGGGGGTAAAGGTAGGGAGCGAAGCGGGGGGAGAGTTCCCCGCTGAATGGACCACTGGATAGGATACGAAATTGAGCAACGCAGTATTTGTGTTTCCTTATCAAAATGTGACGTAGAGTACGCTGGACCCGATACAAATTTCTGAATTAAATTTATAAGCTAGGAAAGAGCAATTTTGTCAACAAAACTTCACATCACCGCACTCACAAAATAACTGAGGTCCACTCGAGTCAAATTAAGCACTGAAATAAGTTCGGTGTGTAATCAGGGAGTCTACTAAAACTGGCTGGCAAAAATTAAGTACTTCTACAGTACTTTTTCAGTACCTTTCCAAAATATTCAGTACCTCATTGGTAGAAAAATGCAGTATTACATTGGTACTTATAAGTTGATTGTTTATTTGAGTTCCTATTATTCAAATATATTTCTTACCGCTTGTTTATTTTTTATTATTCTACAAAAATTATCCATTTGCTAAATATAATCCTAGCTTGAGCACACTTAAACTAAGCAGGCAAAACTACAATAGCGACTAAGTGAAACCGACAAAACCAGCGTGCGTGGAGGCTACTTCAATATTAATCTTCCATCGCATTGCTAAGGCGCAACGATACAACTATTCGTACTCTCCGGAATGCGGGAGGTATCACGCCACAATTGAAGGCGTTTTCAAATCGGCCAACTTTCCTTAATGGTATTCTCGTGTCGCATAGAAGTCGGAGCATGAGATGAATGGAATGACGAATCTTACGAGCTAGTGTATATTTATGCGCACATTTCCTCGTTTTAATTTTTTTGTTAATAACTTTTGTTCCAGTTGGTAATGAGCGTGTCATTTGCTTGGATGTGATTTCGTTCCATTTATGCTTTATAAACACACCCTTTACATACTTTCTTGTATTTTTTGTTGATTTGAATTCTTATTATTTGATTATATTTCTTACAACTTGGTTATTTTTAATTTTTCTACAAAAATCATCCATTTGGTAAATACAATCTTAGCTTGAACACACTTAAACTAAGCGGTCAAAACTACAACAGCGGAGTAAAACCGACAAAACCAGCGTGCGTGGAGGCTACTACAATATTAAACTTCCATCGCATTGCTAAGGCGCAACGATACAACTATTCGTACTCTCCGGAATGCGGGAGGTATCACGCCACAATTGAAGGCGTTTTCAAATCGGCCAACTTTCCTTAATGGTATTCTCGTGTCGCATAGAAGTCGGAGCATGAGATGAATGGAATGACGAATCTTACGAGCTAGTGTATATTTATGCGCACATTTCCTTGTTTTAATTTTTTTGTTAATAACTTTTGTTCCAGTTGGTCATGAGCGTGTCATTTGCTTGGATGTGATTTCGTTCCATTTATGCTTTATAAACACACCCTTTACATACTTTCTTGTATTTTTTTGTTGATTTGCGTTCTTATTAATTTCTTATATTTCTTACCACTCGGTTATTTTTAATTCTTTTACAAAAATTATCCATTTCGTAAATACAATCTTAGCTTGAACACACTTAAACTAAGCGGTCAAAACTACAACAGCGGAGTAAAACCGACAAAACCAGCGTGCGTGGAGGCTACTTCAATATTAAACTTCCATCGCATTGCTAAGGCGCAACGATACAACTATTCGTACTCTCCGGAATGCGGGAGGTATCACGCCACAATTGAAGGCGTTTTCGAATCGGCCAACTTTCCTTAATGGTATTCTCGTGTCGCATAAAAGTCGGACTATGAGATGAATGGAATGACGATTCTTACGAGCTAGTGCGATAGTTATGCGCACATCTCCTTGTTTTAATTTTTTTGTTTATAACTTTTGTTCCAGGTGATAACGAACGTGGCATTTGCTTGGATGTGATTTCGTTCCATTTATTCATTCTTACATTACATTCTTACATTCTTTATATAATTTCTTGTATTTTTTGTTGATTTGAATTCTTATTATTTGATTATATTTCTTACAACTTGGTTATTTTTAATTTTTCTACAAAAATCATCCATTTGGTAAATACAATCTTAGCTTGAACACACTTAACTATGCGGTCGAAACTGCAAAAGCGCTAAAGGAAAACCGACAGGAGCAGCGTCCAGGTTACTTCAATACATATTAATCTTCCATCGCATTGCTAAGGCGCGACGATACAACTATTCGTACTCTTCGGAATGCGTGAGGTTTCACGCCGCACTTGAAGGCGTTTTCGAAACTGCAAAGTTTCCATATCGAAATTCATGTGTCGCATGAATAGAGATTCTACTAAAACTGGATAACAAATGTTAAGTATTCTTACAGTATTTTTAAGTACCTTTCCAAACACTTTTGTACCTTATAAGCAGAAAGATGCAATACTTCTTTGATACCTTTGAGTGACGACATTCGAAAATTGCACAAAATAAAATTGAAAATCTCAGAGTATTTGATTAATACCGAATTTTTTTTTATTTAAAGTTTGGTCAACTTTTGAAACGCTGAAAGATTTCCCTGTCAAAAAATAAAATTTCCGTTATTCTGCAACGTTGCACGGCACTTGGGATATTCTTCCTGGAGAGGAACGAATTCAATGAGTTTCATGAGGAGTAGTGTGTAGGCTGTGAGGCTGGGAAGAATGGCTGGAATAGATTTAATTAAAAAGGTAGAAAATGACGTGAAAATGAGTGTACAAATAAGGAAGGACTTACAATGCTTTATACTCTACCTACTAAATAGCCTGTAAGGTGCATTCAGTGTGAATCTGAAGATCTGAATAGGAAAATTACCCGGTATGAAGGCATACTCTAGAAGGGCGCCGTAAGAACATTGGGATGTTGCTAAATTTCCTATGGTGCAACATTTATTTTCGAGTAAAGTTATGAATGTTTTTCTTTGATATTTTCAGATATACGAGATTAAATCTCCTAAGAATTCCTTGGAAAAAGGTATCAACAATTTTCCAGATAGATTGTACGATGTAAAAAGCAATGGAGCTAAAAGGCTTGTTTTTTTATTTTTCCGAATTATGGTCCGAACCGTTTAGATGGTGCCTTTCGGAGGGTATAAAAAAAAATCGCGGAAAAAAGATTGCACAGGCCACAAGCGTAATGCGTGAATCCCGCAGAGTGAAGTTTTTGTAAAATTGAACGACTCGCTCATGACATGATGGAGCGAACCTAAACTTTATGGAATTTTTAGAAATTCGATTTTTGCCCTTAAAGCCCTGAGAAAAAACGATCGGGGAGCCATCGAAACACGCGAATCGCACATTCCTGCAATTTGGCAGGTCGATTGAGATACATACAGCTCTTTAAGGCATTTAAAATTCCGGTTTTACTCGTTTCTTTGACCATGATTCCGAACCAACGTAAGTTTAAGTCCAAATGACACGAGCCAGGCGCTTACAGAATAGTAAAAAACCGCGATTTTTGATTAATTTTTGTGCCCGTGCGGCAACGCTGGATTTTCTCCGCGTATTTTTTTTTGCACTGGAAAAAAAAAACACATTGGATCTAGAGTCCAGACTCTTAAAAACATCGACAAGAAAAAATACCCTTGATTCAATCGAATTTTTGCTTAAATCAAGAACCAAGCCTCTTAATTTGAGCGGATTTCCTTTTGATTTAAGCTTAAATCTGATTGAATCAAGAGTATTTTTTCTTGTCAATGTTTTTAAGAGTCTGGACTCTAGATCCAATGTGTTTTTTTTTTCCAGTGAGCCGTACTCTAATTATCAAAAGACACCGTTTGAAATGCAGATGTTGAAAAATTCGGAAAAGTAAGAAAACGAGGGCCATCCTACCTGGCCACATCTCAGTGTTCATACAGCGTTTTTCCTTAGCACGACAGTATTGAATCGTTGATCCCTTTTCATAAACTGTTGGGCAATAACGCGAGCGTCGCCCGGCGAAGCGAGAAAAGATGAAAACTGAGGCGTTTTGATGCTCGCTGAGATTAAAATTATTCGAAGCGTATGGAGTCTAAATTGAATAGTCTCAAGTTGGCATTTCGCCCCAGCGTCATAGGGCGAAGTAAATAAAGTATAAATGACTGCGTCATCATTAGATTATGAACTTTCGCGATGGAATTGCCACGTGTCAAAGATGAGGGGAAATTCTCCTGGCACAAAAAGCGACCCTCATCTTTGATAGAATATTAATAGAATATTTAAGGGAAAGTCAAGCTTGCTCCGTCCCGAGACACTTTTTCAGACGTCAAAAATTTTACTTTCACATTGAGGAGTCCTACCCTTTTATCTTTATATCGCCGAGCTAAAATTTTCATAACCAAGTCGGGTCAAGGCCATTGAAGAGAGATACTCTAAAATAATGGCAATTTTGAAGCTAATCTAACCAGTGGCGTGGCGTGCTTTGCGATGTATCGATTGATTAGCTATTTAAACTTACGGAAAAGGATCGATAAACAAGATGTTCGAATAATCGATTCTTTACCATAGCTTCAAATGAGGAAATATTGATACTCGATCATTCACGCCTCGCCTCTGAATCTAACAACTGAAAACAATATTTCCGCAAAAGTCCGCTCAAGAGCAAAGAATAAAGTGAAATGCAAATGAACAAGAATTTCTACAATAGAGATTTACACTTTTTTAGGACTGAACAAATACGTTAAATAGGAGCGCGCGCAAAATTATAAAAAAAGAAAAGTTTATAGAAAATTTTAAAAACCACGCGATGCCCTCTTGAGCGCAGAAGGCTGTGGGTGGTTTTTACCTCTTTTGCAGACAGTTAATCTGTTGTTTTTGCACTAATCGCAGTTTTACTCCCAGTTTAACAGAAGCGCCTCGATTCGCATTAAAATTGAACCGAGAAAAAGAGGTTTGAAGTTTTACTCCTCCGTAAGACTCACAATCAGTGTTAAGGACGAAGTTTAACGACTGTTTTCAAGTCATTCAAAGCGTATCTTCTCGACTTTGAATTTTTGACAAGAGACAATTTACGACTGGTTGAATTTAGAGCTACTCCCAACTCATTATTTCCCAAATGCGACTTGCTGCGTTTGTGTTCAAGTCGGTCCAAATCTGGTTGCCCGCATGTAGAGGACACTTCTACTCTCTTAAAAAAAGATGTCCTCTGCCCACTAACCAAGTCCTCTACAAATATCAGCGTTAAAAAACTAAACTTCGACAAAATCATATTTCAAACTGAATTTTGTGTGCATTAAGTACGAAAGTGTTTTAGAAAGTAAAGATACGGAGGCTTTTACATAGCAGCAGATTGGGGTATAAACAAAATGTGATACGTGCTTTGAAAGTTTTATCATCGATTTATGGCTTCAATGCGAGAAATTTCCTCTTTCTTGTAGACATAATAAAATAACAGCTTAATTTGGGGAAAAGGCTACAAAAAAAAAAAAAAAAAAAAAAAAAAAAAAAAAAAAAAAACAAAGGATGAACAAAACCCGGAACGTTTCGAAATACTAACAATTTCATTTTCAACTGGAAAAAAATAAAAATCAAAACGAGCCGTCGATACGCTGTTATTGCGTAGATTTGCACTCGGTCTCGCAATAACAGCGTATCGACGGCTCGATTTTATTTTTATTTTTTTTCCGGTTGAAAATGAAATTTTACTATTTTTAAACGTTCCGGATTTTGTTTATCCTTTGTTTATCCTTTGTTTGTTTGTTTGTTTGTTTGTTTGTTTGTTTGTTTGTTTGTTTGCTTGTTTGTTTGTTTTTTTGCAGCATTTTCCCCAAATTAAGTTCACTGGGAAAAAAAACACATTGGATCTAGAGTCCAGACGATTAAAAATATCAACAAGAAAAAGTACTCTTGAGTCAATCAGAATCTAGCTGGAATCAAGAACCAAGCCTCTTAATTTAAGCAGATTTCGTTTTGATCAAGCAAAAATCCGATTGAATCAAAAGTATTTTTTCTTGTCAATGCTATCGAGAGTCTGGACTCTAGATCCAATGTGGTTTTTTTTTTCCAGTGTTGTTAATTTATTACAGGTATTTTGGCTGATCAAGTTGTTTTCCTTTCTTGCGTTGACTGTCATAGATAGATCTTTGTTTTACAGAAAAGTCTATCTGCGGTGATATTTTTCCACGGAACCGAGTCCGAGAGGCACGAAACAAAGCAGATAGGTTAGGGATTGAGCCGGTAGTTAGCATCCTAGTTAGCTGAGCATTTACTTTTCCCCGACTTCCATGGAAGTTTCTCAACCGGGTCATTGAATTTGAGCGTGTTTTCCAAGTTACACTGCTCCGAGCTCCGCGCACCGAAACCCGTGCCACAGTTGCCGCTCATATCCTTTGTCGTCGAACGCGAGAAGCTCGTCCTTACGACTCGTTGGGCTAGCAGACAACGCGTTTACGGTCGTATTGTTTTCATTCTTGTTTGCCCCGACTTGAGGCACCTAACTTACCGATCGCATTATCCCCACGCCGATTTTATCTCATCGATTAGCGCGCCACGCCGATCGCCGAATTTAAGCTAAAACCGAGACTCCTCCATACTGCCGTGCTAAGGAAGAACACCCTAGGTACATTCTAGAGTTGTCAAATGTTCGCATATAGAACATGCATTGTTGAGAAAAGTATACATGTTTCCTGTAAAAAGTTGTCTGAAAAATTGGAAGACAATAAGTATTCAAAACTTCCTCGGTAAATTTGTAGTTTATCAAGGGAATTGGGCGACGTTTGAAGGTACATACGGTCTTTTTCCTTAGCAGGGCAGTGAATTGGTTGGGGCATTCATTCTTTTATCTCTTTTCTCTTCTCCTCGTATCTCTCCTTACTAAGCATACGGTTAAAATAAATTTCTGTAACGAGCGAAACTTTTCTCCGACACAAAAGAGTAGAGTGAGATATGAACCCATGATAAAATTTCATTACTTCAACAAAAGTTTTTCTTGAAAGACGATCATTTTTGGTAATGGCAAGGAAAAGAAAATCTTTGGAGCTCTTTCCCGCGTCATGACCAAATATTGTCATCATGGCGAGAAATAAGCAGTAAACAAGCAGTAAACTCCAACACAATGTGTCGATAATGCGTGTCATTAACTCGTGTATAGTATTACTCGTGTGTATGATTTGTTTCAATTTACAGGGATTTTATTGTAAGTACTCATTATTCATTGGAAATATTCCTTCCTTTCTCATGACAGATTCCAAACTAACCAGTTCTTCCGAATCATCAGGGATCTAATTGGATCGGAGCGTCGTAGTAGGATGATTTGGGTAAACTTGATTCGTTACTTTTGATATTTTAGATCGGCAGGAAAAATTAAAGTCATTAAATTGGTCATTCAAAATATCGAGTCTGTGAACCCAATCTTACAGTAAAATTATTTCTCCCTAGACGAATTAGATGGATTCGTCAGGCCTTGAACATAGTTGTTTCAAGTTCCAGTAAAGGGAAATACCTATACCAGAGGCAGTACCAAAGGATCTTTATCTGTAACACGGAGGAAAATTATGCAAAGAGGTATTTAAGTATTTCGAGAGCCACTTGGGGGTGTAGAGTGTGTTTGGCATATGCAGCCATTTTTAGCAATTTTATGACAGTCAAATAGCATTAATGTTTGATAATTTGATAAAAACTTTAGTTTGTATCGTGAAGAAGCCGAAGCACCCTGCGCTAGGAGTAATGGCTTTGAAATTATACGCGTTTTTCACTTATACAGATATTCAAATGATTAAAAAAGACGTTTAATATTAGGTAAATAACATGTGAAGAAAGTGAGGAAATAAGTTGGATTTTGAGTACATTATTCCTTTGTTATTTAAAATGGCAATTATCCATACGAGTGCAAAACATTTCAAAATCATGAGTTAAAAACCGCTAACGCTGCGATTTCGAATATTGGAGTCTAACACAGCGCAGCCAGCGCGAGGGGCGTAATAGCGCCTACAAGACTGCTGGGATACTTCACGCTTTGCGTGTTACCGACTGCAGTGATACTTCCCGCATTGCGCGTACACTATGGTCCGTGCGCGCAATGCGTGAAGTATCCATGCAGTCTCGTAGGCGCTAATAAGCGCATCGCGCTAGCCCCCTTTGCGATCGGCGCTAATATACTAACTCGTGGAGTCAGCGTTCTTCAACTCACGGTTTGCAATGTTTGTACACTTTATTGTCATTAAAAATGATTTTTAAAAAATCGTGAATTAAAGGAAAATATACTGTGTGCGGTTTACAAATATAAAGGTAGTTCCGTGCCAAAATTAATGGTTGTCAAAACCCCAATCCCCGTTTTCAGTTCAATATTTCAGATCATATAAAATGTTTTGAGTGACAATGCCTTTAATGCATTTAAGAAAATAACTAAGTCCTTTCAGATCGACCATTAACGCAATTTCTCTACAAAAAGCAAGGTCTTACGAGAGGGTGGAGAGTGGTCAGGTGTAGACTTGTAAGAATCAGAAAAATAATATTTTCTATTTCTTATGAGTTTTTTTTTTCAGAGATTTTTCGGGTTTTCTGGGTGATTACATAATTTAAAAAATCATTCTAACTCATGCTAACTCATTCAANGGGGGGGGGGGGGGGGGGAAGCTGACTTACGCCTGACTAATAGGAGGGACCGCGAGTTGGGTCGAAAAGGCTCTTGTAGTGCTTAAACGACCCCTTTATCGTTCGTTTCGGTGGTTTTGAATTTTTAGTGCTCTTGATAGGGCATGCACACCTTTGTTTGCCTTACCTTGGGCACAAGTAAGTAATTGCAAGACCTACCACCCTGGAGCGGCACTAATGACCAGGACCCGGCGGCCGGGAGAACCTCCACAGCACGTGCGTCAACCAGCTCAATTTGTAAACGTCCTGCGTTGCCAGACTGCCGCTAGGAGGCCGGCGAATAAGCCCCGATAAAAAGGCGAATAATCCGCGGGGAGTCTGGCAACAGCGCGGGGTTCCGGGCACCGGTCACGTTCCCCGGAGCTCACAATAAATCGCTTGAAAGGGTCACTCTTCTCGTATTGTTGGCCCAAGTATGAGCGGGATTACGCTCCCTGCGACGGGCGCCGGGACCGCGAGAAAAGCTCCCGAATTACTCGGCGCTCGCGCCCGGAGGCCTCGCAGGTGCCCGAACCGGATCGCCCTCATGGTCCACTGCCTGGTCGTTCACCTCCCCGTTTATACTCTCGTAAGGGATTCGTAAACGGGATCATTCTCGCCGATAGGGATACGAACGGTAATAAGCAGGTAAACCCAACACGTGTTGCTGGAACAGGGCGCCGGCGCCATAAACATATCGACGGTGAAACTACCAAACCACGTATCTCGGTTTGCGACGTCGCAGACTTCCTGTCATACTTTATTTTTTAAATGAAAAACTATATAACATCCAGTCTTGAAAATTTCTGTGATTTTTCCTCTTTGTGCGGAGAAAATTCCGTGAAAATTTCAAGGAATGATATCGATTTGGTCTACTTTAAGAAACTAAAATGTGAGCGTAGATTTTTAAACACCGCAAACGAGATACGTGGTTTGGTAGTTTCACCGTCGATATATATATCAGTGGCGTGGCGTGAATGATCGATTATCGATACTCCCCCATTTGAAGCTATGGTAAAGAATCGAATGTTAAGGTGTCGCTGCGAACACCCTGTGTATCGATCCTTTTCCATAGGTTTAAAAGGCAGATTAATCGATTTATCGCAAAGCACGCCGCGCCACTGATATATATCTGTATTATCATATGTAACAAGGTGGAGAAATGGTGCTGGAACCACACCCTTTTGCGGGGAAATCAAAGCCAAGAAGTTCCAAAAATTATGATTAGAGTCCAAAAATGTTTTTTGGCTCAATTATAATTTTTAGAACTTTTTGGCTTTGATTTCTCCGCGAAATGGTGTGGACCCAACACCATTCCTCCACCTTGTTACATACAGTATTCGGGCCACTCCTTAGTGATTTTTTTTTCTCATTTGTATTATCATATCGACGGCCACATTGCGAAACCACGTATTTCCGTTTGTGACGTTGTAGACTTTCTGCCAAACTTCATTTGCTTTCTTTAGAAAAATAGTCGACGTAATTTTTTGAAAACTCCCATGATTTTTCCTCTCTGCGAGCTTATTGTTGAAATTGTTAGACAAAGCTATAGACAAAGAGGACGAGCAGGATGTGGAGGAATCCTGTGGGTAGAAGCGGGTGGTTGCAATGGCTAAAGGGGGTAGGTAATAAATTAACTAACGACAACCCACGAGAGACCTTTCGTTATTTTCTCCCTTAATTCATAAGAGCCACCCATTTCAGCCAATTGGAGTACTCCATACTCCTTATGTCTTCTTTTCCCCTCGCTTTGTCTATCAATGTCAACAATCAGCCCGCTGCTGGCAGAATGTTCTATATAAATTTGAAGCCATAAAGATTTTTTTTTTCCTCCTTTAAAAATTTAACAAAAGTGAACATTTTGAGACACCGCAATGGAGATACATGGTTTCGCACTTTGGTCATCGGTATTCAGTTTTATGATTCTGTTCTAAGTTTTCTAACAAACCAGGATCGCCTTAAAATCTCATCGTAAATCCAATTAAAGGTTACCCAAGTTTCATATCTGGACACAGATTTTCAAACAGTCCCTTCAAAATTGGATAGAAGTCCGGGAGCAATAAAGGCGCGTTGAGTCAGCATGTCGAGCTTCACGAGATCAATGCAAACCGTGCTGGCTGAGTGCGGCAATTTGGGAAAACAATTACATGTTTGGAATGCGGCTCGTCGAGCAGTCTGAACACGCCTCAAGAGTCTCATATGAAACCATGGAAACCAACGATCTTCGCCCTGACCTAACTTTTGTTCCTAGGGGCTGGCACGGTACGGAACATATCGTTGGCGGAGCACTCGCGCATGTGACAGAAAGAAGTTTCAAATTGATATTTGCTCTAAGCAAAACAGCGACATAAAAATGTTAGAACTTTAGCGGGTTGAAAAGGTGAATGGTTCAAATTCATGCTGACCTTGTTTGAAAAACAATTACCAGCAATTTATAGACGCTTTCCAGGATTAATTATCACACTGCCAAATTTCAACTGTATTCTCGCCACATCAAAGAGGCTTTAAAATAACTCAGGAAGCAATGGAGCCCGAATCAATGAGTCTTCTTGCCGGTTGGAGGCTGGACTGCCACGCCGCACAGTGAATCGAGTTTATAAGAGAGGTCGGACGAAATTTAGAAAAAACGCTTATAACTCCGTTTGTACGGAATTTTGAGGTTCTGAAAGTGTTTCCATTGGTTTCCCCGTGAAATTCTCTTCTATCAGCACCCCTTGAAACGTGAAATGTGACGAAATAAACACCAAAATTTCCAGTCTCAGTCAAAAATGTCATGTCCGACCTCTCTAATTGACTCGATCCATTGTGCGTCGTGCCAGTAAGCACGTCATGATACGTGGCGCGCTTAATAATGTAACTTACTGCAACAGGGCGAAAGAAATTGCTGCGTGGGCGAATAAGTGCCTATCTATAATTCGAGCTCTCAGACTCCAATTTTTCTTGTTCGGCCGTCGATGCACTTACAGGGGGTTCCAGGTTTAACCATCGGACTTCTAGGGCACCGCCACAGTACAAACAAGTACCGGTTTTGTTCAAATTCTGAGCACAGATTTTAGATAAACCAAGATGAAAATTTGCAGCTGTTTGATTGATTTCATTTATTTTGGGGCCTTAAAAGCAACCTTATTTTAATGTTTCAGACAATTTGATTTATTTTAGAGCTGTCGAAAAGTGACTTAAGATTTTGCTCGCACGCACAGTGGCGTGGCGTGCTTTGCGATTTATCGACTGTTATGCCATTTAAACCTATGGAAAAGGATCGATAAACAGGGTGTTCGCAGCGAACACCTTAATAATCGATTCTTTACCATAGGTTTAAACGGCATAACAATCGATACATCGCAATTCACGCCACGCCACTGCGCACGCACTGAGAGAGAAGTCACCTTGGAGCCATGAACCAACCAGGTCAAAAATACTACCAAGCTCTAAAAGATTAAGATTCATTTGTAGAAAAGACGTTTTATTTTGATGACGAAAAATATTGATTTTTCACTTTGAAAAATTGTCAACCGTCAAGCGCCGCGTTTCTAGTACGCATATATTGAAGCTTTTTGCCTGTTCTATCACTGTATCAACGTATTTATTTATTTATTTATTATTTTTTTTTTTTTTCAAAAAATGTCAGATCATGTTTTCCTCAAACTGAGTAGAGTCACGATTCCTGCGGAAATCGTTACCGGAGAAAATAATTTACCACCAAAATGCCTCATTTCAACCAAATGGACGGGTTGACTCTTGAAAATGTCCGTACTTAAAATCCTGAGCATTTGATATTTTTCCTCTATGCTCGGTCTCATCGACGGAATAACTTGGAAACTTCGTCTCTAAATTTTGACGATGAAGGTTTCACATCATATTATTTTAAGTGTCTTGAGAACTTACTCGCTATCCGAATCGCACACAATTTTGTGTATCTGGTCCCTCTTAAAAATACTGGTCTCTAATTTGTAAACCAAAGGATGCCTCGTAAAATTATTTTAAAAGATGAAATGGAAATCGAACTTTGAGACGATACAAATAAAACACATACATACATGCATACATACATACATACATACATACATACATACATACATACATATAAGTCGCTTTACAGCACTCCCTCGCGCTCTACGACTCCTAACCTCCACTGCTCTCTTTCAAACCACAAATCATGGGGGATTGAGCACCTTAACATTTCCGCTTCAATCCCGTCCCTCCAACCTTTCATTGGTGCCCCAGCCTTTCATATGGTCATGTCAAGATGGCAGGATACAGGTTGCCGAAGAGGGTCCTTGACTGGGTTCCTCCTGGGAGAAGACGCAGAGGACAAATAAAACACACAGCGTAGAATATCTGATTTTTTAATGGAGTACATGCCTCATTGAAATAGTGACACATTTAAAGGGAACCTTAATATATTTTACACACTAAGAGAGCTTTTTCACTTTTTGAACGACTCCATAAAACATCCGAATGCATGTCATTTCGAAGAAACGCGGCGATGCCCCAAATTCCCGGCGGGATTTCAAATTAATAACCGTGAGAGCTCCGATCAAAGAGCTCTAAAAAGCAGGGTGACCCTCAATAAATGGACGTATTTCTACCAAATGGAACTACGTGCATTAAAACATGAACCCTGAGACTCGTAAGAATACAAGCATAACAGGGCGCACGTCGTAATGCTCATAGTTCCGTTTGACAGAAATGCGTCCAAATAAAGCACGTTGATACTCACAAATTCATTTTGAAAATTACCGTCAACCCCATCGAAGAGAGGCGCACAGCGCTAATCACTGGACCACAGGGACCGAAAATTGGGCAGGCCTCGGTGATCGGGGCGCATTACCCTTTAACGAATTCAACCGCACGTTGAAGTATATTAATTGATATTTGAATATTGGTAGCTTAATTCGGGTGTCATTAAATAGGACCAATCTATCTTTTACAGCAGTTTCGGTAAAACTGCGTGACTACTCTGCCCCGCTAAGGAAAAACACCGTATGAGCATTCGAATGTTGCCAAATTTCCTCAAAGAAAGTATTTATTTTTGAAAAAAGTTGTGCATATTTTTTCTTGAAATTTTCAGATATTTTAGATTAAATTGCAAACAAAGTTGTCTTAAAATTTGGAAGAAAAATATTACCAAGCTCTTTAATGAATAAGTGTTTTCTCACAGGAGATTTGGCAACGTCTGAAGGTTCATACGGCGTTTTTTCTTAGCACGGCAGTACTGGGGTAGCCTACTGGACTACTTCGTTGTTTTTTAAAACTCTTTTTTTTACCCACATCCATTCTACTCGATGAGGCGCGTTTGGACTTATTCAGCGAAGGTAATTTTCTACGATCTGAGGCACATGGGGTGGATTGTCTCATCGAAAAAAAGCCATCGTCCACCAATCTACCCGGTAGTATTTAATTTCCGGAAATTTCCAATACATTTTCCTATTTATAGATAATTTACTATATCCATAGTAATTTAATAAACTTTTAGTGTTAAAAGAGCAGAAAAATTATGACTGCACCATTACTCTTGCGTAATACTTTTGATTGCAAATCGAAAGGATTTCAATTTTCAACAAAATGTTTCAGGACTATCTAGGTCACAGGAGATTATTGAATCTGCGATTGGTATCATTTATTTCAATTGAAGCATTCAAGAGGCTTATCTTCATGGAAACTTAGGAAAGTTACAGAAACAAATCTGTGTTCACTACGGAGTGGGACCATTTCATACAATTAAAAATCATGAAATAGTTTAGGCAACTTCCGAAATTTATGGAAGATGTACGGAGAAATATGTTTCAAATTGTCAATTATCAGCCCGCTCTAAATAGCTATCAAACTGCCAAAATGTTTTGAAGCATCACTGCATCTCATTTTCATCATACATGACTCTCCTGTGAGAGAGAGAAAAAAAAAAAAAAACAATGATAATGCGTTTTAATAATAAACAGATGGTTTTTGCATTGAGGGGGCACATTTTAATGTGGCTTGCATACCTCACTCTTAAAATGAATGTTTCTTAGGTTTCAACAATTGCTCATGCCTCGTGAAATCTCATGAATCATTTCAATAAAATTCCCAATCTTTTATGAGTTGCATGCCACCCTGATGCCCCATGTAAAAGAATCACCACTACTTTGAACAGTTGAGTACCTAAATAATCCATAGTTTCAAGCGTGGTAAAAGCGGTATACTCATTATACCCCTAGAAAATGTTTCCTCCTGTTGAGTGCTCTTGCATAAAGTAAAAAGCGCGTATATACTTTGATTTAGCGTTGGAGATACGCTACATCGGTTCGAAGAGGAGCGAAGGGTTGGGGGACGAATAAGCTCGCAACACTGAAACGGCGCAAAGTGGATCGAGTCAATCAGAGAGATCGGACATGAAATTTGTGACTAAAATTGCAAATTTTGCTGTTTATTTCGTCACATTTTAAATTTTACGGGGTGCTTCTGCAAGTAAATTTCACGAGGAAACCAACGAATCCACTTTAAGAACCTCAAAGTTTTGTATACAAGGATTTATAAGCACTTAAAATTTCCAAATTTTGTCCGACTTCTCCTGTTGACTCGATCCACTGTGCGGCGCATAATGAGGGAAATAGGTGGAAAAGGCCGATAAAGTACTCGAAGCGAGACTCGGACGCGCCACGAGCGGCTCCAAGTCGCGTAACAATGGACGCCGCGCCGAAGCGTTCCATCACGGGGATTATTACAAAAGAATTAATATTATCGTTTGTTTATTTTACTTTTTTCCCTTCCCAGCGTGCTTGAGTTAATCATTCATGAAGGATGGCAGAACAACAAAGCCGCGCGAGTCGCCGCCCAAGATAACTCTCCCGCGGGGAGCCCAAACGCAACTCATCCATCCAACTCGCTACGCAACGTTACCGCCAAAGTTTCACCCCGTCGAAAATACAAACCACTCGTCTTCGAAAGTTCCTGACAATCTTTTTTCGGTGGCGAGGCGGGAATGATCGATCATCGATATTTTCCCAGTTGAAGCTATGGTAGAGAATAGATTTTTGAGGTGTTCTTTGCGAACACCTTGTTTATTGATCCTTTTTCACAGGTTTAAATGGCAGATCAACATATATGTTACGGCCAAAGACAAAAATCGGCCAAAGTGGACTTTGGCCAAATCAGCCCTCCAAAGTCACAAATGGCCGGCCATTGTCGATATCGGCCGCGCTACTGTCATTGGTCGTGACAGGTATATCGCAAAGCACACGACGCCACCGTCTTCTTCCATTTTTGACCTAATTCGAACTACTTCTTTGCAGAAGAGGGTGACCGCCATAAGTCCAGTTCGAGCAAATATGGGAAACCTTGAAGTTCCTCGACAATGCCTCGTATTACTGTTCAAAAAATCAATCGATCTTCTACAAAGCATCTGTAACAATATCACGGTCACGCAGGGAGGTTCGGAAGAACTGAGTAAAAAATAAATTTTTTAAATGATTGATACGCCTTTTTTCCACGAATCCGCTTAGTATTGTCATTTTCAGCTGTTTTATTGCAGCCAAGGAGCACATTTATTTAATGGCAATATTAAAAATTATAGTTTGTTCATATTACGGACCGAAAAAAATCTAAGGGTGTTCCACATACCATCTGAAATGATATCACAGTCACTCGAGGAGGTGCAGAGAAATGGAGCAAAAAATAACATTGTTTAAAATTTTGATGGATATCCCCTTCATACACAAAACCACTTAATATGTGCGGCCATTTTTAGCAATATTATGACAGTCAAGAAGCATTTGTTTTCAATGATTGTTTGCGTCATCACTCATAGTTTCTATTATGAGGAATTGCCCTTCGCTGGGAGGGATCCGTCTGGAACTATGCTCCTTTTTATCTGAAGTAGATATTCAAATTTTAAAAGAAAATACGTTTAATATTAATTGACATGTGAAAAAAAAGAGAGGAAATCATTTGGATTTTAGGTACGTTATTTTCTGATTATTTAAAATGGTAATCATCCATACTGAGTGCAAAAAATTTCAAAATCATGAGTTAAAAAACACTGTCGCTGCGAGTTAGAATATTAGAGTCAATACCCGTGCGGCCAGCGCAAAATGCGTGTTAGCGCCTACGAGACTGCTTGAATACTTCACGCATTGCGTAAAACGAACTGCAGGGATACTTCACGCATTGCGCGTACACTACGGCGCACTCGCGCAATGCATGAAGTATCCACGCAGTCATGTAGGCGCTAATAAGCGTACCGCTAACGCGCTGGGCCGCACTGAGATCGGCGCTAATATTCTAACTCGCAGGGTCAGCGTTCTTTAACTCACAGTTTTGAAATGTTTTCACACTCGATTGTCATTTAAAAGGGTAAAAAAAAATCATGTAATAGAGGAACACATGGATTGCATTTTGCAAAAAGGAACCACTAGCATTGCAATGTTGCTAAGATTGTGCAACTTCTTTTGTCTTGGAGGAAAAACCCGATTATCCATTAATAGTCTCTATTTTACTCGCTAAAAACTGTGCATTTAAGACAAAAATTACCATCTAAATTTCATAAATTTTCACGATTTCCGCAATTGTATTGCAAAAGATGAAGTTGCACAATCTTAGCATCATTGCAATGCCAGTGGTTTCTTTTTGCAAAATGCAATCCACATATTGTGTGTTTTGCATATATGAAGGTAGTTCCATTCTAAATTTAAACACCGAGCCCCATTTTAAATTCAATACTTCAGATTAGATTAATTTTTTGGGGTGAAAATGCTCTTGATGCATTTAAAAAAATGACTAGGTTCTTTCAGATCGACCATTAACTCAATTTCTTTATGAAAATTGCATTGGTTTCCTCTTGTTGAATGCAATCGTACTGTCACCCTATAAAAAATATGCTGCTCTAGAAGGACGGTTTTTGTTCTCACCATGTCAGAATGTCTAAGTATTTATGGATGTACAGTGTGCAGTAAGTACTTGAATTCAAAACTACATTTATGATCGAAAAACTTTGACGTGAATATTTCACTCCACTTCGCAGAGGCAGTTAATTATTTGTCGGACTCCTCATGACCAATTCGATCTTTTTGGAGCTTAAAGAGTATGATAAAAAGAAAACTGCCTGATCCTATGCGGAATTTGGCAATTTCAGTTTTTATACTTAAAAAATATAGGATATTTTGTCAGCGAAAAAAAATATTTTCAAATTACAAAGTATTTTTTATTATAAATTAACTCATCGAATTTAAAAATCGTGAGTCAGACATCGGTGTCACGCGGGATCAGGTTTGAGAGTCGCCGAATCGCGAATCGAAGCGGTGAAAACTCAGTTTAAAATAAAGAGAGGTTTCCATCGTAATGTGAATGACGCAAGCCACGGTGCAAACGCCTGTCTACCGAAAACTAACTCGGATTCGAAAACTTTTTCTCGCAAAATGGCAAGACCGAACAATAAACCCGGTTAATCTCTCCTCCGTTCTCCTGAACGTTCCATCTACCTTTCATCGGGCCCTTCTCTCCCCAGCTAGGACCCCACCAGCCCCTCCCCCCGCTGGTACAAGCTCTGCACTCATGAATTAGGTCGCGGAATAACTCGCCGCAGGTCGACCGAGAGTCAAAATTGCGCCTCGGTCGTTCTAATTGCTATATTAACGCGATCCCAATACACTCCGCTATCCAAGCGCGAGCCCCCATTTCCATACGTCTCGCTAATACCCTCAGAATCAAACTTCATTAACCAGAAGGGATCCACCTAGGAATGGAGTAAAAAAAACAGACAGTTTAAGTGCTATAGAATATGCGCGTTTTTGTCCCTTTTTATCAAAACTACCTTGGTCTAGACATCAGTTATGCTTGCTGAGTGACTTCCGATTTACATTTAGATATTAAATTTTGCAGTGGTATAATTGGATTGCATTTCGCAAAAAGGAACCAAGGGTATTCCAATGTTGCTAAGATTGTGCAACTTACGATCTTTGTAATAAAATCACTGACATTATGCAACAAGTTAAATTTTCAAAGGTAATTTTCTTCTTGAATTTATAATTTATTGAGAATAAAGATAAAATTTAATTAGATGATCAGTGTATAGTTGCAAGGCTAAAAAGTTTCACGATCTTAGCAATATTGGAATTCTTGTGGTTCCTTTTCGGAAAATGCAATCTGATTAATGCACACTTATTTCGTTTACTATCGTGTTTTACGCGTCACTCACGGAAAAATATTCAAACGAATTCATCAAAATTGATTATTTGTTTAACTGCCAAAAATATTAAGCAAAAATGACACCGTTTATGAAACGTGCTGTCAAGGTATGCGCTCTTGGGCGTGATACAACTATTCGAACTTCTGGGAGCTCGGTGTGCCTATTCAATTCATTGAAGGCGTTTTTTCGCCGTCACTGCACGCTAAATGTCTATGAAATATCCTGGTAAAATGCAGTTTTTCATGGGAAACTGTTTCTTCTTCAATGACCTTCGCGCATAATATGCATGTTTTAACTGCCGCACTGAGGCAGAACGCTATATGAGCATTCGAATGTTGCCAAATTTTCATTATTCATGGCACACTTGCATTCGTTACGTTATTCATTCTTACTTCTCACAATTTCTGACCTGATTATGAAAGATGAAAGATATGTTTTCAAGGCGATAGGCATAATCACATCCCCTCTATCAGTAACACAAGTTCGCGCGCTTCACCTTAATCTTAGTTTCTGATAATTTTTAACATTCGAATTTCACCATCGATTTTTACTGTTTAGTTTGTAACATTAGCGTGTAGGATTTTTTGCGATTTGAATGACCTGATGATGGATCTTCAAAGGAACTCAAAATGCGCATCGCAACCTTGTATTAGAGGAGGAATGAATTGTCGATGTTGGAACTGCAGAAATCTTGGCTTTTGGCATCGTAACCTTCTTGTCATACTTGATTTTCAACATGGAAAACTACTAAACGTCATTTTTTTTCAAAATTTCAGTGATATTTCTTCTCTTCATGAAGAATATTCTGTGAAAACTTTCATCAAAACAACGCAACCAAGAGGAGTATTTTTGCAGTTTCACTTTCGTATGTGTGATACCAGCCTTTCATCACGTAAAGGTTTCTCTCAGTACCTTAGTTGGCCTACGTTGATAAAAGTTTTTTTTTTTAAAAATGGAAGTTTGAATTTCTTGTTTGTAATGAGAAATACGAACGTTTATCTCCCTATTATGCGTTGGTTGGAGAAGTTTTTGATACGTTCTACGCACTCTGCGTGAAATTTTGATGAGAAGATATGTGCTGCAATGCTAAATTTCCTGCTCTGTTGGGTGACCCATTATTTAATCGTCAAATTTGTATAACCGACGAATCGTAAAATGTTTGGATTTAGAGGTCCGCGCTCCCAGGAAAATATAATCTAAAAAAATTAAAAGTTTCATCGAGTCACAGGAAGCAACCAAATGTACCTTAAAAATCCGCTTGTCCTCATGCATTTTAACGCAACAGAGCTCCCCGGAGCATCCCGAAACGTGACGATAAATCCTGCTTAGAGCAAATGAATGCAATTATCTCTATGTTCACGCTCTTCGAGTTCCCTCCTCGACCTCCTCTCCTGACTCCGAGGAGCTCCCGGGAGCAAAGAACAATATTCACGGTGGGTTGATTGGCAGAGTGCCCGCCAGAGTGCGGTGAACCGCGGGCGCGTGGCGCGGGGACGGAGCAAAAAGTTGGCAGCCCCCGCGACAATGAATGAAATACTCGTTCTGTGGGTTACTGCCCCAGTGTCGGCGTCATCGGTGTTGGGTGTCGAA
>NW_017566834.1:658195-706725 GCF_001854935.1 Bemisia tabaci
GGGGAGGGTCATCGTCAACCGAGCGCCTGCAGGAAAGTCAAAGGCAAAATGTTACAACCCTCTTCCCGCCCGAATCTTATCCCTTCCAGCGCGGTCATTTTCTTTTGAAAACCCGCCCATACTGCCGTGCTAAGGAAGAACGCCGTATGAACATTCGAGAGCTGCCAAATTTCCTTCGGTAAAATGTTTATTTTTGAGGAAAGTTAAGAATATTTTTCCTTGAAATTCTTAGGAATTTAAGGTGAAATTACGAACAAAATTATCTGAAAAATTGGAAGAAAAATATTCAAAAGTTTACCGGGAGATTCTTGTTTTATCGAAGGAAATTTGACAACGCCTGAAGGTTCATACGGCGTTTTTCCTTAGCACGGCAGCATACCTGCAAGAACGCCGTAAATCCATCAAGATTTTCCCTCGTTTTTTGGAGCTTAACACTTCATAAAATATAAAGTGTTTTACCCATGTACCTCAAATTATCAGGAACGGCTCTTGATAGTATTTGCGAAAGAATTCTGTAAAAACGTTGTCCCAAGGCACACAAATTTTTCTGCTATGATACATTGTTCCCAGAAAATTTAAAATGGCATTTACGGTGTTTTTGCGTTGCACGGCAGTGTAAGGCTATGTCATTGTGGATTGATCGCTATAACTGCCCTTGTTAAGGAAAAACACCGTGAGAGCTTCCAGGCGTTGCCGTTCCTCTAGCAAATCACTAATTTTCGGGAAAATTTTTGAATATTTGTCTGCCAATTTCTCAGATAATTTCGTTAGTGATTTCAAGGAAAAATTTCATCCCGGCTGCCGAATTTAGAAAAAACTACTATCATTTCGGAACACTATGCTGAGTTTTTTACACTACTTAAATCCTTTAAAGTTTCGGTGAATTAACTATGGATTACGAAGACTTTCCTCCCATTCATTTGAGCACTGCTTAGTTTTCTGTTTAAAAAATTAAAAATCCGATAAGATCAGGAACTGCGCCTAATGTAGTTAGGCTTAATTTTGGCTCAATCCGTCGGAATAGTTCTGATCTCAACGGCTCGTACATTTCCCTTCCAATAATTCAAATTCGACGAAAAATAGTTGGAATGCGAAAATAAGGCTAATGGGCCTGTTGCATGCAAGAGATACAGCCGTGCGAATAGACTTTTTAGAGGTTAAATGACACGAAAATTACGATGGTCACATTAAAAAAGTCTGAAATACACTCCTTACTGCGCAATTTGTGTTGTTAGGAACGCGTTTTTTCAAATTTCCCGCGTCTGGGGGCAGTTTTCTAACGGAAACAATTAACGGCAACTCGCTGCTATTTCCGGTCAACTAAAACTGACAACATAACCTAAAAATCGGAGCTCGTGACACCGTGAAATGAAATGTAGAAGGATTGCGTTGGATATTTAAAAGTTGATCGATTTGGTTACCGCATAAAGCGTATATGGACCACTGTAGGAGATCACGTTGGGTTTGTAAACAAACTGAAGGAAAAAACAACAACAACAACAACAACGACTCGGCATCTTCCGGAAATCACCGAGCCCGCCGTTTGCTCGTTTCCGGTGATTAGAAAACTGCCCCCAGACGCGGGAAATTTGAAAAAGCGCAAAAAGCGCGTTCCTAACAACGCAAATTGCGCAGTAAGGAGTGTATTTCAGACTTTTTTAATGTGACCATCGTAATTTTCGTGTCATTTAACCTTTAAAAAGTCTATTCGCGCGGTTGTATCTCTTGCATGCAACAGGCCCATTATCTTAATTTAACGTTTGGTCTCATAATGCCGTGCTAGGGGAAAACGCCGTATGAACATTCGAGACTTGCCAAATTTCCTCGGATAAAACACGCATTTTTGTGGAAAGTTATTCATATTTTTCCTTGAAATTCTCTGATCACTTAGATTAAATTGCGTACAAAATTTTCCAAAAATTTAGAGGAACAATATTCACACATTTTCTTAAAAATTCGTATTTTATCTAAAGAAATTTGGCAACGCCTGAAGGTTGATACGACGATTTTCTTGGCACCAAGCAACAGCTTCGTGATAAAGTGTATGCTAAACGTTACTAATTACGGATGCTAGGACTTAGTGAGTTTTTGGACTACCGCTCTCTTTTTGGACCGTAGTATCTTGATTTATTTTGCGAGGAAAGCTCCGTACTTTTGAAGGATGCCTGCCATTCCTAATATGTTGGAGCGCCTTCAATTTCGTATGATACTGTGCAATACCTCTGGTGTGAAATAGTTGCTTCAAGCGCCGCGATACGCTGCGGCGCGGCGAGGCGGGCGGGCAGCCAGCGCGAAACGCGCATTGACGCCTACAAACCTAACAGGGATACTTCACGCATTGCGCAATGAGTGAAGTATATCTGTTAGGTTTGTAGGCGCCAGTGCGCCGCCGCGCCGCTCCGCTTTGTGTTAGGCTCTAATATTTAATCTCGTGGAGTCAGCGTTTTTCAACTCATGACTTTGAAATGTTTGCACACTCTGTATATGTATGGATTATTCTCATTTTAATTGATGAAAAAAAATATGTAGGTAGTAAAGGAAAATATAATGTGCGTTTTGTAAATATTAAGGTAATTCCGTGCAAACTTTAGGATTTACAGAGCACATGAATTTCTACACAATTTCTTATAGCCATTTATAGCCGATGGCAAAAAAGCAACAGCCAGGCGATTAAGTGTAAAGCCCGACGATAGGAACTATAGCCCGGCTGTATAATTTTTTATCGCTTCGTGTAGCCCGGTCGTATGATTTTTTCCACTTTCTACAGCCAGCTATATGATTTTCTATTGCCTTCTTCAGTCGGCTATCAGAACTCCTATGGTATTTTGAAACGCAGCTCCTATCGCCATTTTTTACCAGGGACTGAACACTTACTCTTCTCAGTTGAGACTTTATGACACTCTTTGCTGAACTGGAAGTAATCATAGGTATAGTTAACGTTGGCAAAACATAGAGAAGCGATGAGTTGGAGAGGACTGCGTTGAGCTCGGACAGACTCGGCCGCAGGGACCTCCTTGTCGTGGCTTGGGGAGCTTTAAATCAGCCGCCGCGCAGCGCGGACGTGGTCCGCTACCGCAAGCAAGGGGGGTGGAAGGGGATAGTGGCTGCATTAGCTAATAATAATAGTCATATACCTCTGGGAGGCAGAAAGGTAGAAACGAGACCGAGGAAATCCTTCATCGTGGAACTTTTGACTAGACGTTAGTGCGGTTAGGTTAGATTAAGTTGGGGTAGGTTACATTCGGTTGATTTGGGGTAACTTAAGTTAGGAGAGGAACTGCGCTTTCATGGACGTAATTATTCCGTCTTAAATTATTTTGTAGACGGTTCATTTTAGTGAGTGCGTGAAGTATCCCCTTACGTTTGTAGGCGTTAGTGCCCGTTTCGCGCCGGTATAGCATGCCGCTCCGCTCTGTGTTTGGCTCTAATATTAAAAATCGCGGAGTCAGCGTTTTTCAGCTCATGATTTTGAAATTTTTGCACACTTCGCATAGATTTTCCTCATTTAAATCGATGAAAAAAAATATACATTTATGTATTATTAAAGGAAAATATAAAATGTGTTTTGTAAATATTAAGGTGGTTCCGTGTCAAATTTAATGATCCCCAAAGCACTTTAATTATTTCTTTTATATTTTGTGCTTTTACTGTGCTGCAGCTTGTGTACGCGCAACCGAACGCTTAAAATTGAACGTATTTGACTCTAAAAGATCGATGTACGTACGGGTTAAAACTACGGGTACGGGGTTGCGTGCTTCTTGGTTTTTCCCCTTTTTTATTCATTTTTGTGTAGTTTTTTTCAACACAGCTCTTATTTTACGCGTGGACGTAAACTACTAGACAAAATAGGTGCGCGGACAAAAAATCGTTGACGGAATGTCATGAAACCGCCACTGATAGTGAAATAAAGTGAGTAATATCACACATGCTGTTACATTTCTATTGGACCTGATAGAATCGAACCAAAATCTGAGGAAGATTCTGACCTGATGGATAGACGATGACTGTTGGTTTTTTGCTGTGCGGCAGTGCAACGGGATTGGGCAGAGTAGGCACGGTCGCCACGAGAGCAATGACAGCCACCGGCTCATCCTCTGTTGAATTCATCACACTTCCTGAAAAGAAAAGCACTTGTTACAGACTGATCTACTGCAAGAGTGAAAACAAGATTCAGAATAACAAATCATACATAGAGGTTTTTGAAAACACACCGATTTGTGCGGTAGCTTAGGACTCTGAAAATCTTTCACATAGAGTCGCATTAGAGATCGGAAGACAAAAAGGAGAAGAGAGGGAGGAGGAAATGAGAAGATGAAGAGAAAGAGGGTGAATGAGAAGATGGAAGAGAAGGAACATAGGTGAATGAAGGAAAAGAAGAAGAAGAAGCGGTAGAGAAAGAGAAGGGAACAAGGAAAAGAACAAGAAAAGAGGGAGAAGAAGAGGAATAATAAGAGGAAGAATAGGAGAAAGAGGAGAAGAAACAGACCGAAAATAAGAGATTCTTCTTTTCCCTTATCCCCTACTAATTTTCTTCTTCTTGTTTTTCTCCTTCTTCTCGTTCTCCTCCTTCTCCTCCTACTTCTTCCTCCTATATTTATCTTCCTTTTCTAAGCGACCATTACGAGGAATATAATCAAAGTTTCTTGCCATCCTACGAAAGTCAATAGCTAATAACGTGTAGTTGGTTTGGAACGGCACTTGTTTTGACTCTCCGATTCTACTCATTACAACGTTCCCACTCCTATTCCTTTTTGTTTCAAGGGAAACACAAAGACTTACTTGAATGAAAGTCTTAGATGATATGCTTCAGCTACCTCCGAAAAATCAGGATTTGTCTATTGTTTTGTCTATCAATTTCAATAATCATCCCGCTCTGCGCACTGACTCTGACTCTGGACTCTGATTCCCCGACGCGGCGTTTCGGAACGTAACGGTGAGGTGTAATTTATGAACGACCCCGTAGGCCCCCAGCCCCAGCCTGTGTATTGCCCGAGATTAAACCCCGAGCAATGACCTAAAAGCAACATGAAATCGTAAACTCGTGAATTATTCGAGAGGCGCCTTTTCTTCCCAATCTGCGCACCGGCCGCGTTCCTGGGCGGCACGTTCTGCTCATGCACAGGGTGTCCTTAAATTCCATGATACACCTTAACGACTGTGTCTCTCATAAGGGATGATAGGTGTGCTGCGTTGCCCCCATTATCATCAATATTATGAAACTACGAGTACAAAGGCATATTTTGTTTGCAGTGTTTCAGAATATCGCCCCTTCCTCATTTTTGAGGAAAAGTTTACAAGACATTTTGTATACGACTTATGCAGAGATAATTTTTGAAGAGGCGAAGTTAACTATCGCACAGACTTTCGTCCTAAGATGATATCCGACCCCTCTGTTACACATCAGAATGTAGCTGAGAATCTGTCAAGGTGCAAATTAAAAAACGTGGTTCCATAGTTTCATCATCTATGAGCTTTGGGTCTCCTTAAATTTGTTATTTTTTGCCCGGAGAGATCTTTTTGAAGCATTTGCTATTGCAATGTCGAAAATCCGGGGACTACGCGGGCTTCCAAATGTTTAAAAAAAGCTCTTTCAATGGAAGTTTCCGTAGAATCGCTTGGTAGCAAGATGCGTTCGCTCTCAATTGGATCGAGTTAATCAGAAATGAACCAACCCACATTTTGGAGAAAATTGAGTCATGAGTGGTTTTGAACTCAACCACTGCTCTACTATCTATCGCCAAAAATTCAAAGTTTTTGTTGGAGCAAATGAACTTGATGTTCATCTTTTACATTGAGTCTTATGCAGGAGCAAAACTTTAAACCTCTTTTTCTCCGTTCGATCCCGATGTGGCTTGGTTCTTTTCTATTTAACGCGGTCCAATTAATAGTTTCCCGTCGAAAACTCGATTCTAAATTGGCAGTTACGTCTTCTCGTTCAGTGTTCACCTCTTCTTTATATGCGTACTTGGGCAAGGAAGAGGGGGGGGGGGTTATTGGGTACTTTTTCCCCCTTCGAAGAGTTACGAGCAGAGGTCATCCTGATCGAGGTATGGTCATCCTGTGGCACATAGTGGATCGAGTCACAAGGAGAGGTCGGACAAAATTTGGATTTTTAAACGCTTGAAACTCCGTCTATACAAAACCGAGGGTTTTAGAGTGGTTTCATTGGTTTGCCCGTGAAATTTCCCTTAAGAGGCACCCCTTGAAATTGAAAATGTGGCGAAATAAATATCAAAATGGACCACTAGACAAGTTACGAATTTAAGCATTCCGACACATGATACTTGACCAAAACTGTTCGTAGAACAAGATTCGCGCAACAAAAATTACTGAAACTAACTCCTAACAAAGATATTAACGTTTTTATTCTACATTGGTTACGGGAAATTTGAACCGCCCGGGCCCGCTCACAAGAGGCTCAAGTCTCTACATGAGTCAAATCGCTCACTATAACGGTTTGTATGTAGAAACATATCGTCACCTTCCAGGCAAAGTATCACAAGCGCCATGCGACGTTTAAAAATTTCCGCCGCCATTTTATTTTTTTACTGAGAAATTATTGGTTGAATCTGTTTGGAAATTTCACTAAATTTTATCGGCAGCACAGAGAAAATTCAGTGAAATTTTCGGACAGCTTCGTTGAACAATTTCTCTGTAAAAAAATATGATGGCGGCGGAAATTTTTAAACGTCGCATGGCGCTTGTGATACTTTGCCTGGAAGGTGACGATGTATCTGCGTGCTTAAATTCGTACCTAGTATAGTGGTCCATTTGCCGTTTTAGTCAAAAATTTCATGTCTGACCCCTCTAATTGACTCGATCCACCGTGCGGCATGCCTTTTCCGTCACAGTGAAAATACACCCTGTAGGCCGGGGCACGGTGGCAAAGGGCGAAGGGACATGAATAATCGGGCCGGAGCCACGCGTAGCGTCGAGCCGGGATCATGACGGCGGTAAAAAAGTCACCGGGCCCGGTGAGCCGGCTCTGGGGTAGCGGGGGTGGGGATTGTCCCTATCCCCCCTCCCTTCCCGCCCTTCGGGTCCCGGTCAGTCGGAAATCCGATTAGTCATGAGGCAATTCCCGGCGATCGTCGGCGAAACCGATTCCAGACGCCGCCGTAGCAACTCCCCCGTGCGCCCCCCCCCCCTCCGAAGGTGGATAATTCGCGGATCCCTCGCCCGAGCACGGATCATCATCGGCCGTCCGCGTCCAACATCCAGCGCTATCGCCCAACCCGATGTATCATTCCTCAGTCCGATGATTTCAAGTCTTGAGTTTTGCAGGTGTAATACTGCCGTGCCAAGTTAAAACACCGTGCGAGCATGCCAATGTTGCCAAATTTCTTCTTAGAAAATAGTAAATTTTGAAAAGAGTTATGAATATTCGGATTGCATTTTGCAAAAAGGAACCACTAGCATTGCAATGTTGCCGAGATTGTGCAACTTCTTTTGTCTTGGAGGAAAAACCCGATTATCCCTTAATAGTTTCTATTTTACTCGCTAAAAACTGTAAATTTAAGACAAAAATTAGGTACCATCTAAACTTCATAGTTTTTCACGATTTCCGCAATTTTATTGCAAAGGATCAAGTTGCACAATCTTAGCGTCATTGCAATGCTAGTGGTTCCTTTTTGCAGAATGCGATCCATTTGTCGTTGAATTTTCAGACTTTTTAGATCACGTCACGATCGAAGTCCTCTGGAAAATAGGAGAGGGAATATTCGCAAATTCTCCTGAAAATTCGTGATCTGTCGAAGGAAAGTTGGCAACGCCTGGTGGCTCATACGGCTTGCTTGCTGACCACGGGAGAATAGGACTGTGTACATTTTGCAATAAGAAACTACCGTTTTTTACCCATCCATGAAAGCACCTATCTGCAAAGGGGAAATCAAAAAGGGAGATGAGGAGGAGGAAGATGAGAGGAAAGAAGCAGGACAAAAATAACAGAAAATGAGGAAGGAGATGAAGAGACAAAAGGTTAGAAGGTTTAGGAACTCGAGGAATAATAGGAAAAGGAAGAGAGAGGAGAGGTAAAACTGGAGGATGAAACAAGAGAAAGCATAATTGAAAAAACAGAAAAGGAAGAGGAGGGTGGACTTAACATCGATCGTCCGACTGTCAAATCAATCTCGAAAGTACTGATGTACCGCCTTTTAGTTTATAAATCGTATTCGATACGTCAAACAGGCGAGTTTGTTATCGATATCAATTTATTGGAGAAACATATAAAAGTAGCCTCAAAATTCAATTGTGTAATCTGAGAGAACGGATTCATTGTGATAGATTTTTCATTTTTATGAGTATAAAATGGCAATGAAAAGTGAAATCGTTAGAAATTTTCTTATTTTCAGCTTTTCCTCCTCATATCCTAAAATAGTTGTCTGGGGTTATGTTCCATTGTTTTGGATTAAACGATGCATCGAACCACCATCGAACACAATCTATTGATAAATGATTTGTTCTTGCATGAATTCGTTTATAAACCTATTGATTGTGTAAAGAGAAACGTATTGAAAAAACTCAAAAAAGAACTGAAAAAGAGAAAAATAAAATGGAAAAAAGGAGGGAGACGATATAGATTTGGACGTATTTAGGTTAAAAGGAACTATGTTGCACACAAACCCTATGCTTATAGTTCCTTTTAGCATGAATATATCAATTTGATTAGATTTCAGGAGCGTGTCGTGGTGATTTTCCTAAAACCAACGCTGAATATTCGCCTCCACGAGAGCAGGTAAAACAATGCTCCGAACACAGCTTCGAACACTGCGTTTCCTCGAGTTAATCCAGCTGCAGTGGTCGTATTCCCGCTTCGCTAATTCGGTCTCGGCGACCGAGTGCGGAAGCATCCACTGCGCTGCCCGGATGAAGATTGGCTGGCGGCGGTAGGTACTTGCAAGACGGGTCGGGTCGTATTGTTATCGTCTGCGAGGTTAGCAGCGCAGCGACCAAACAAAGTAATAGCATTAGCAACGGCAGGAGGCAAGAGGTACGTGGCGAGAATCCAGTTAAATCGGCCCCGAATTGGGTTAACGCCGATTATATGAGAGCGCATGAGTGCGAAATAAATTTTGTTTGAAGGCTTCCTCTCTTTGGACCACGCTCGCCTTGTAACCACTCGCCTTTGCACTGGATCTTGGGTAATCACAAAAAAATAAAGTTCGGTTACAGAGGGAGATTTATAGAGAGTTGAGACAACGCGGCTTATGGATGTCGCAAACGGGAATTAAGATTACACAAATCGGACGTTTTTTGTAGCGCCCCTTTATACTGATAGTAAAGACAATACAAATCCATGTCTGCTTGGCCCCTTATTTTGGGCCTCCATTGTGTCACAAACGGGGAAAAAGTACATTTTCACCGATTGCAAAGATTATAAATCGGAATGGACCAGGGAATTAGGGGCACGGAAGGAACAAACGGAATGAGGGAAGAAACGGAGATAGGAATTCGGGAATAAGTTGATCACAGATTACAAAAAACGTTCAATTTGTGTAATCTTTATTCCCGTTTGTGACACCCACGAGCCGCGTTGGCTTAACCCTCTCTATGAAGGGACTCTAGTTTTTCGTTATCTTTGATCGACTCATTTACAAATTCCTGTCTCCGTATTCACTCTCTCATTCCATTTGTCCCTTGCTGTACCCCCAATTCTCCTCCCATTCCAATTTATAACCTTTGCAACCGGTGAAAATTTAATCTTTATTCCCGTTTGTGACACTGTGAAGGCCTATAACACGGGAACCAATCAAAAATGGATTCGTGTTGTCTTTACTCTCAGTGTAAAGGGACTCTAGGTGTTCCGTATCATCCCAACTTTTCGGTTTGTCAAACCACACTTAAAAAGAATCGAAAGAAGAGACTCAGTTCGAGAAACCGAATAGTTGGGATGATACGGAACACGACCGAACTTTTTTTTCAGTGGGGTTTCGGCGATAGCATAAGATTTTCCGTTTGACCCACCGTCTTATGTAAAATATTACGCGCTAAACACGATGGGGTCGCTGCTTTCGTGTAAAAGCAACTCCTCCTAGATTTTAAAAACCTCCGCTGTGAAGTAGCATACCTTCATGGCAAGGGCATGGATATCAAAGGATCTCTCACGGGCCGTTCCCGATTTTGGACGGATTCTAATGTGTCCTCTCTTTCTTGGGCCGATTGCAGAGTATCCGGGCTCATCGCGATCGGCTCAAGAAAACCGTGGTGGTTCTCATGACAGTAATGGAATGGAAACCATAATCTTGAGCGATACAAAATGCTTTTCACTCTTAGTTTTCGAATGGATGAACCGTAAGCTCGATGGACCACTGTGGCTGGGGAAGAGGCTGTGGCTGTCCTCAGGATGTGCTATGAGATTGATAGATCGCCACGAAGAATCTCTCCACTGTGTGCTTCCTGCCAGTCAGTTAAATTATAGGAAAACACGCCTGCAAAAGAGATTCTTAGGTTTCTGTCAACCCTAATGTGCAAACCATTCGCTATACAAAAAGTGCTCTGTAGGCTGTAGAGTTGTAAAATAAATTTTCCGTACCTCGGCCCGCGTTCGAACGTCGGCTGAGACTGATGGGGGTGGATAAAAAGCGTCAAAATGAGAGCCGATTCGTTATCAAGGCTGATGCGCTCGAATTTCTATCTGCTGGACTGAAATGCTCGCATCATCGTGGACATAGACAGCTCCAGGCTCAATAATTCTGTCCAACCAAGGTAAAATTCCGTACATAAATTCAGACGTTGCCACATTTTTCTTCATAAAATACGAGGATTTCAGAAGAATTACGTATTTTATTCCTTCAGAAATTTTCCAAAATTTTTCAGAGAACTTTAAATACAATGAATCTGAAAATTACATGGAATAATGTTATTAACTGCACTGAAAAGTAAATGTTTTGTCGAATGCGATGTGCTCGGCCCTCACGGTAGTGTAAAGACATGTCCGAACTCATGAATTGCCTTCAAAATGGAGGTTATGCACTACCACGACATTCGAGCTCGAATAGTTGCGCGAGTGAATGAAACATCAACGCATTCCATTTTCAACCTCAGTTAGTTCGCCGTTATAGTTTCAAGCATAATATTTTTGCACTATTGTTTACTTTATACTTATGTGTACCTAATCTATTCAATTTTCATCCATATATTTGCATTTATCTATTTTTAGATTTGATTTGAAATGCATTGAAATTTACCGGAAATGTCCCTAAGAATAATTCTCCTCACAATTCATTTGTAATTGGTAGGATTTTCGCAATATTCAATGGCACATACGGCAATCTTCCTCAGTACGCATAATGCTGAAAACGAGCACGATATTTTGTCTGAAACCGATTATGATTGGAAGATTATTTCCGTTCTCAGCCTCAGGGTTGAGATCAAGAAATTGAATTTAGCCAATGCACCGTAGACCTTTTGGACAAGACAAAAAATTAGGCGGCACAGATTTCTCTGAATCCACAACAGTACATTTTAATCTTTCCAATAATTGAAATTCTCCTGTAAATTTAAAAATACTATTTTTCCAAGTTTTGATTTCGATTAAAAACGGCGTTTATTACCCGAAGATACGACGTTTTGATTAAAAAAAGAAAAACTCTGAATTGAATTTCAATTGTTAGAATAGACTTTTAAGGGGAGGAGAGATGATTTTCAAAGCGTCTTAAATTTATTTGAGCTCAGAATCAGGGGAAGAATAATTACTAACTCATGAACTTGAAAACTATATATTTTTGATGGTAGGTTCCGAGGGAGCAAAATAAAAATCACGTTTTATTTCTTAGGAAGAATAGTTCGTTGGAGCTCATCAATTCAAAAGCGAGATGTTTTCGTCAATTGCCGTTTCCATAGCTTGTCAGGCTTGGCAGTTAATTTTTATTTGTTGGTGGCAACTCCGAGGGGCTGAATTTAATTAGGCCTCAAGGGAATACCAAATGAACGTGACAAGCCTGATAAATTATTCGGGAGGGAAAACAATTTATATCGAAGAATAATTACGAAACTTTTATCCCTTCTTTTTCTGCCGTTCAAGTTTTTAATTCCGCTTGAAATCAGAGCTAAGCGTAGATTGATAGCCGGAAGAACTTTCATAGGCAACTGGTTTCAATTAAAAGACAGTAACAGAAATAGCAACCACAGTTTCAGGTTGGACTAATACGGCTGAAATAGGAACTTAAATCGGAAATTGGTCATGACTTAAAATGCCTCGGGTTCGTTTGAAATTTATCTTTTAAGAAACCAAGTTATTTAATTATGCATTTTCAGCCTCTTACGGTCCACCGCTAATAACGGAACCCAAATCAATCCGAGATGATTTCATGAATTGATGAGGTTTTAAAAACATGAAGCTATAAATTCCAACGATTTACCAATCCATTTAGTTTATTAAAAAGTGCGATGGATTCAATGGTAACATTCCAATTTTTTATTCTACTACTCATACAAATCCGTATACTTTTTAGTTTATTGAAAAAAGCAATGGATTCAATGGTAACATTCTAATTTTTTATTCTACTACTCATACAAATCCGTATACTCATAACTTATCAGTTTCTCGTCAGAAAATGAAACCTTGCAGACGAAAACACAACGATGATTCTTTGCGGTTAGAAGGTCCGAAGAGATATCACTCCAAAATAACCGGATCTCTCCAACTTGCAGGGACAGGGAACACTCAAAACTATCTAAGCTTTCACTGGCCATTACGACAGCATCGAATTGCAGAGCCCTCACTGGTGGAAATGCGGGCGGACAAACGCGTGGAAACTCTCGAATGAGGTTAAAAATCTCCAGCATTCCAACTCAACGAACGTCCGTCCTCAAACTTAAAGAGCTCCACCTAGGAACACTTTCTCTCACATCTCGGAGGTTGCATTCGCCGCACAATGGAGTATTTTACCGTAAAACCAGGCCAAAACCCCAACCTAAGAAACTATTTTTCACGGAAATACATTACCATAGCGATATCTTGGATCTATGCTGTCTTATACACAGGGTAATAGTAGCGTGATTTTTCGGTTTTCGGCTACTCATAATGAGAAGATAAAGTTGAGCTATCAGCCGATTTTACAAATACATGCAATGATTACGACTCAGGCCATGCTTTAATAAAATAGAACTATGTGCAAGAGAATGTTAATATATTTACAATTTTACCTTAACATGGTGGACAAGCAAACGTTTCGACCAACACGTTGGTCTTCATCAGTGCAAAGGAGAGTGCATAGATATAAGAATAAAAAACACTGGCAAATGTGCATAATCACAAAGAAAAAGGGAGTGACACTACTTTTGTTTTCTGGGTAATATTAATATGCTACAGTGAATGCAATTGTGTCTTTCATATGGTCGGTTGGGCACGAAGGCCGTTCCTAAAGTAGGTAATTAAAGTCAATTTGTGACCATACACTACGCTTTCAAACGAGCAATATTCTTAGTTCGTTAGCACGACAAAATAGCCTTTTGCCCCTCTGTCCCTCTGACCCAAAGCGATGCGTGGCCTCACTCCCCTTGATCACTCAAATTTTGTTAAAAAGTTTTATATGGTATATAGGTACACTCCTCCCACTTTTCATAGTCACCAGATTTAGTATTACCTGATCATCATATTTTTTTTGGCTTGGTGGTGTATCTACAGCTAAACGGTCAATGAATCATCAACACATGCGGGAGAGATCAAGATAAAAAGTTCTATGCTGAGGAGAGCAGCAAGCTTGCCATACGTTACGTAGAGTGCATAAAAAACAGGGAATCTGCTTTAAAGTACAAGGTTGCATTCAATTATACATGATTTTTAAATTCGTTTAATTATATTTTAGGTGCTTTTTGTAGAAATTTGGGTCGTACTGGTGGCGTGAGATTTACAATCTATTTGGTGCGGAGATTAGTCCTGGAATAACGACTTTTTTGGGGGTCTACAAAAAACAAATGAGAAAAAAACCTAAGGTTGTTAATAATCTGAGAGTGTAATCAGATTGATTTTTCTTGTAGATTTAAATTTTACGCAACGATTAAGATGTTCCAGTAAAAAGATGCTTACTTTGAAACAACTCATCGCACTCATTTCACTTCCCTTTTTTTGAAAGTTTTTTAGCAGTTGTGAGACCATGAAATGGAAGCGCGGTAGTGTGAGTTATTTTTTTTAAAGTAAATACTAATGAAAATACTACAATACACGCCAAGTCTCTATATTTTTCTGAGAGTGATGAAAAAATACACTACTATAGTCAATATTCAGAATATCATTTTATGGTTCAATCAATTTGATTACGCTCACTTGGAGTAGAAGTGTGTAGAAGCAGTGCATTGTTCATACTTAGAAGATGAGATTCAGCAGACATATGCGGAAAGTGAGAGATCGATTTTCAAAGACAGACAAATTTATTGAGGATCGTCACAGTAATGTATGGTAACTTAACCTTAAATATACATTCGCCGTCTTAGAGAGGAATGGATGCTAAAATGTAGGAATCTCATCGGTTAATGACTTTTGCCAGGTTTTATGAGCGAATCCAGCAGTGTGCGGTCGCCGTTAAACTTAAAAAGCTCAACCTAAAAACACTCCTCGCACCTTGAAAGTCGCGTGCGTCTGGAACTCCCTCGCATCTTGCTCCCTCCCCCCGAACCTCCAAGTAGCGATTAAAAGAAACAAAAAGTTGATGACACGTTTTCAACAATGATAACAAAGTTAGACGCAGTCACAATCCACTGTCTCACAGGGTTGCAAAATCGTGAGGAAATCTCAATTCGCCTTCGTTGAAATTGGCTCTTTTACCGAGGCGCTCTGGCGGGCCCGCCGTGAAGTTTTGATGGAATCCGAGAAGAATTAAATCACATCACGTCTCCCTCGACAGAAGTATGATCCGCACGCTGAATTATTCACAGCAATAATAATTGTTCAATGTACCGCTGGAAGTTTGGCGAGAGGCGGAGGAAAAATGCGAAACTTTTATTAATGCACGACGGAGGTTGGCGCTCTTTTATCTTAGGAGCCGCGTCCGTCGGCTCCCAAGTTTTTCCGAGTAATTAATCATTTTCGAATGGAGTGGAAGTTGCCCGGGAACAAATGTGGATTTGTAAGCTCTCCGGCCCGGGGCGAGAGTTCAGCGGAAGTGGAGCAATGAAATTATGCTTGTCCAGTTATAAGCCTTTTAAGTAATTTTCCGCCCACAAATGGAAGGTCTCCTACTTCCCACAATACTGCCGTGCTAAGGAAGAACGCCGTATGAGCCTTCAGGCGTTGCCAAGTTTCATTCGATAAAAACCGAATTTACTAGGATAATTTTGAATATTTTTTTCCAACATTTTCAGACAATTTTGTACGCAATTTACTCTAAAATATCTGAAAATTTCAAAGAAAAATGTGCATAAATTTCGTCAAAAATACATGTTTTATCGAAAGAAATTTGGCAACTCTCGAATGTTATTACGGCGTTCTTCCTTAGCACGGCAGAATAATATGGTTTCACTAAAGTTCATCACTATGTTCTTACTAGAGCCCGTTTCAGGTAAATTTTCCTCTTCCCACATCTACACAAACAAAGGGAGGGGGTCCTTTAAAATGACGTCATTTTTAGGGGTAGGGGTCTAGAGGTGAGTGGCAGGTGAAAGATAAGGGGGTAGGGAAGGGTCCAAAAGTCGGGTAAAATAGGTGGCGTAATTTGATAGAGCGGAGCATTGCGAGGACCAGGACACGCCTCGCGCCATCGCGCCTTCAATTTTGCTTATATGCAACACGGACATCCATCAAGTACGTAGAGTTGTATCTCTGCGCCGTCATCAACGCGTGTCCTTTCCCTTGTTCTACTTCCATGCTGCGTCGACGCTCCCATTTGTCTGACTTGTAGTCGTGCTTCAAGGGCTATTTGAGCACCAAAGTCGAAGTTAGAAGGGACGATTGTGACGTTTCAAATACCTGCTCATGTTTTATAATTAAAAAAGAAAAAATCCAACAACAGTTTCTCTGGAAATTTCCTGCGAATTTTCTTCACCTTATCAGAAACTTTCTTCGAGGATCTTACAGGGATATTTTGGCTAGTTGTTTTTAAGAAAAATAAATGTAGCATGCGTTTTTCGACTTTACAGCCAACGATATCATGCATACATTCAATCTTCACGTGGACCACAATGCCCTGCCGAGAAAGATCACAAAGTGAGGAGGGGAATAGGCCTCCGCCGTCTGTTGTTTTATTTTCAATTCTTACTTAATTTTCATTGTTATTTTTTAATTGTTATTCATTTTTAATTCTTAATTAAATTATAATTTTGAAAATAATGAGTTCCGTCAAACTTAAAATTTTAATTAGATATACATTTAAAAAAAAATCACAAAGATATAAAAAATACAAATTTTATCAAATCAAACTTGAGAAATTTATCGTTATACCATCTTAACCATCTACGAAAATCATGACAAAAAAGAATATCCGTAAATAAAAGTAAACTAATATTAAAAAAACAAAAAATTGAAGTATAAACTTGTGAAAAAGGAGGGTAGGAGCACCGGTCCAAAAGACAGCACGCAATCGGGGCAAGGTTAAATTCTCTTCTATCTGAACGCCTACTTTACATCAACACTTGCCTCTCCCTCAGCAGAGTAGCAAACGAACCACCCCAAGAGATCAATTTTCCGGATAAATATTTTGAACTCTGTGTGACGCGATGTTGGAGCGAGGGGGAGGGGGGCATGAGAGTCGGGCCTGATGTCGCGGGGGTCTGGTTCGGCGGTCGTGACCTATCGGTGACCCGCGGGGAGACGTCGGGCGGGGGGGATTATCAATTGAACTTGATCTCGGGCAACGGCGGACTCTCTGGTGACAGCGACCCCGGCCGCGGACGACCCCATGAATAACGAGCAAAATTTTCACCATTGTAACTTCGCGGGCACCCGGCCAAAACCCGACGCCCCGCCCCCGCCCCCGCTCCCCACTTTCGGGTTAATCCATAACCATATTCGCGAGCGATTTTCCCGCTCATTTCGTTGCGGCCTTTTTTTTTTCCCGCGCGCCCGAACTGAGCGGGAAAAACGCCCCGAAAATTCCCGCGGCGCGCTCGGCAAGAATCTCCCATTCGAGCGGGGTTTTCGTTGGAGTCGCGAGGTTTTTGCCGCGAAGGGTCGCCCACCCACCCTACCCTCCTTTNCCCCCCCCCTCCTCGCATGAAAGGGCTGAAAAACGCCCGGCTTTGCGGCATGAAGTTGTAGCAGTGAGTGACTGGAGGCAGTCGCGAGCGGTCGTCAGTGCTGCCTTTCTTCACGGGAATCCACGCATTCTATCCGCGCACCGTTGATCAAGGGGGAAAAGAAACACGCAAATTCGACGCTTTGTGCGTGGAAAGGCGGATCCAGGCGGGGGAGGGGGTTGTAGGGGGCATGCGGCTGTGCGACCCTTCCCTTCGTTCGTCCGAAAAAAAAGTAGGAAGAAAAATGAGGAAAAATGATAAAGGAACGGAGGAAAGAATAAGGAGGAACGCTTGTATTTGGTAATTTTTCATGACGAAATTGACTCAAACTGCATGTTAAATGCTTTTAAATTTCGACAATTTTCTGGGGAAGTCCCCCGGATCTCCTTCCGTTTAATGTGTGTGGATCCGCCGATGAAGGGACGAAGCAATTATTTCCTTGGTATGGTCGATACTACGTGAAAAATCCCTTGAAGTGCCAAAAAAAAAAAAAAAAAAAATTATCCCGAAAAAAAGTTGCAAGAAGCTGCAGGCCGATTGGACAGATGCATCCCGAATCGGCTACATCGACTACATCAGACTTTACCTGATTTCCTCTCTTTTTGAGCTCGCCCACTCGGGAGAGCTCTTTGCGATCGATTTCTTTTAGCATTGGTAGTGTCCGTGGCGACGAATGGATGGTTCTCGTTGCCGTCGGAGGAACGGCCAAAATCCCATTGATTTCAAGGTCTAAAAGTTGAATTTTCGCGGGTTACAGTTTTCCTCCGTCGAACATTTCCGTTCCCTCATTCAACTGAGGATTAATTGTTCCTCGTTTGCTACACTAGAGAGCAGCACTTTCCAGTGGCCGAGCATATCATAGCATGTTGCTATGGTTTTATATCAAATAACCTAATTGTATGTTATCATCCTCTTATCTTTTCAATGCAGTTTTTGTGTGCAGTTGTACTTGCAATTGTTATTATTTCTTAAAATAAAAAACATGGTGACCTCGACGTGATTTAATAATTTGTTCAATTAATTTTAAGTTACTAAGACTAAGATTAAGATTTGCGCATAATTAATGGATGATCCTTAAGATTGCCGTTATTGGTACCATAGAAGGTTAATTAACCTCAAAATAATTGCATGCTTGAGAGCTCGGTTGAGACTCGCATTGGGATCCTTTCAGAGTTTGTTTAAACCTCATATTAAGAATGCTTTAGGATTCGTTTGAGCCCCTCGCATCAAGAATGCTTGGGAATTCGTTTGAGCCTCGCATTTAGAATGCTTGAGAATTCGTTTGAGCCTCGCATTGAGTTTCTTTAGAGTTCGTTTTAACCTTAAAATACAGATGCATGAAGTGCTCTTTCGAGCTCCGTGCTATTTATAGTGCGCGAGGTGCTCCATTGAGCCACCCCATACCTACGAAGGCGTGATGTGCTCCATTGAGCCACTCGCATACAAAGGCTTGAAGTGGTCTCTCGAGCTCCACGCTAAAATTCAAGTGAATTCCTTTTCAGCTCTTAGTGTATACCATAAGTATTGCGTAAGAATTATGGCAGAAACGTTCCTCCAAACCGTGCTAAATTATAGTTTCTTTGAACTCTGTGCCGATAAAAATTCAGAATTCCAGACTGCCAGCTTAACAAAGTATAACCTTAATTCAAGTTGGCGACTTGATTTAAAAAAAAAAATTAAAATTAAATCATATGATTTCATTACATTGTTGACAAGTTAAGAAAAAGCTTATCAACGATGAAAGCCAGAAACAAAAATGCGATGGCAAAAATAGCCATTGCAACATTTGCCGCAAAATCACATTCATAAAAGATAATTCCATTTCTCTCTCTTTATTTCTCTTTATTTATTGTAATGTGAAAAATTTGTCATATGAAATTACGTCATAATATTTTGCATCGGCATGTAACCTCTGATAATTGGGTAAAGATTCATTTAATACATATACAATTTCAGAAAAAATCATTAATAGTTGTTAATAGTTTCCCAAAGGCGAGCTCTCCAACACAGTAGTGTTGGAACCAGCAGCTTGTTTGTTTTGTTTGATGTATAACAAAACTACTTAACGCTTGCAACTTCCTGTGAGTCTACTCAAAATTATGAAGAACTTACGTTAACTATATTTCAAGTTTGAGTGTTAAAAATATAAAACATGAGAGAGGGGTGACGACCGATATAGTTCGATTTATACAATCATTACTTGGACGAATTTTGGCGGGATCAGCTCAAGTTCATCAGACGCCGCCTTTTGCCTCGAATACTTTAATTTTTCAGCAGAGAAAGGAGCAAAACTGAGACTTGAAAGTTTATGAGTATGTTTTTCAGTGGCGAGGCGTGAATGATCGATTATCGATATTTTCTCATTTGAAGCTACTGAAAATAATCGATTGTTAGGGTGCTCGTTACGAACACCCTGTTTATCGATCCTTTTCCGTAGGTTAAAAGGTCAAATCAATCGATGTATCGCAAAGCACGCCACGCCACGCCACTGATAGTCTTCTAAATCTAGGGTAAATTTCCAATAAATCAAAGACGTGTAGTAGTTTAGTTATCTATTAAACATTTACAATATGGAAATTAGAAAATTTGAGAAAATCGGGCAACGTGGAAATGCAGTTAAGCTCAGTCAAATACGTCCATTTGAGCGCCGAAGAAGACAGATAACAAATTTAAAGGGGAAAAAATCAATAACTAAGTTTAATAAGTATTTAAAAAGTTGTAACTCTAGTTTAGTATGAAATCCCTAGGTGCCTTTATACGTCAAGTAGCTTGTAAAACATTTTAGTCATCTGTTCGCAGTATCAGCAACATCTCAATTTTTAGTGTGCTGGCAGCCGGCACTAAGGCCTCACAAAAATTTAAATCGGGATTTTACGTCGGAAACCCGGCACGTTGCCACGTGGCACATTCCTTTTCACGTTTTTATTATTGTTGGATGACCAATATCCTTATGACACACGAACATTTGCTTATGTGCTAACTCTCTCAAGGAAATTATCTGAGAATTTGGTGCAAACGAATTTAGCAATATTGTCTCAGAAAATAAAATGAGCGAGAGTTAATTATAAAAGACTGCAATCTAAATACAGCTTTTCCAAGTTCCAGTGTGAATTTGTTTAACCTCTGGGCCACACGATCCAAATTACCCTAAAGTTACTCTACCTCTCAGAGGTTCTGCTTTGTCAAAGCTTACGATTTTTCCATCTCACGTGGCAACGTTGCTCTCCGCCAAAACTTTGAACTCTCCCTTGCTCGAGTTTCATTTTTATGTCTGTCGTTGGGACACACTCGCTATTCCCAGGGAGTCGTTTATTCTCTCAACAAAATCGGTTAATGCGATGTGTATTGGCGAAATAATACTAGCTACTTAATCATACGAGATTTGTCGCGGGGAGCTTATTTAATACCCGGCTCTTATTGAATATACCTCCACCGTGTTGCAAAATCTTGTAAAAACTAGCACCGCTCATTGTAATCGGGAGAGAATCTCCGTTAAAACTGCAAATTCTTAACGTCGGTGTTTTATCGCTCGTTTTAATCGAAATCCGTAGGCCATCTCAGTTCTTAAACTTCAGTGATTTTCTAATGAGGAAAACACTCGGGGACCTCTTTCTCGAGATGTATCAAATTATTTAGTGATTTAAAGTTCACTGAACTCCGCTTGATTGGTGTTCTAAAAGCGAGACGGAAAGAGTATCTTTACTTTCACCGATGATAATTAATTAGAATTTTGTAAGAGGATTAATATCGGAGCCTTTTCCGATGACCGAAGGCGGATAATGATCTAAATCGGTTGAAATTAAATAAAAATAAATTGGACTTAATGACATAAGCCAGATAACCACATAAAGAACTGAAAGGAGGAAACTGGGCTTGAGAAAGAGAGGAACCCGTAATAGGGTTCTTTGATTATCCTCCACTTTGTTACGGATACTCTAGAATACCATTTTCCGGCTACTCCGTAATTGGTCTCTCATAACACTTAACGCCTTCCAGACACTCACTAAGCCTTTGATCAATACTTAACTTCAAACATGATTGAGTAAAATTCATTCACAAAAATTCTGTAGGTCATCATTTTATACGTCGTGAAAATTAAAATTTTCATAAGACGTGACCAATCCCTACACAGTGATGCTAATAGCTCAACGAATTTTTTGGTAAGTAGACGTCTTTTCCTGCGAACGGTTAATTTAATTTCCATGAATAAATCGCTTAAAATACGAAGAAGAAAAGACTCCTTGCAAAAGACTTCTTTTTTACCAGTCTGCGTGGGGAATTTTAGCATTTTTAAGTTTCCTTTTTAGAGAGTATGCTACAAAGAAAAGATTTGTTTGAAGTGGGTTGTAGGTAATTGATACACAAAAATTATACATGTCGTAACGAGCACGAACCAAAGTAGCTGCCATGATAAGACGCAGTTAATTAAATAAAAACAAACAAAACAGAAAGCTTCTTTCTTTCCAAATACTATTGAGAGAATACAGTTCATATTATGCTCTAAACATAGGGATAAACATTTTCACTTGATATTTCGGTCAGCATATGCAAGTAAGTACGGTGAGCGCGAGGCGTCGCCGTATGTACGGCGCTGGATGCAACTATTCGTGCCCTGCGGCTGTCCTCGTTGCTTCTGCAAAAATTGAAGGCGCGCTGAGTTCCCGACAGCAGTGATATTTGCGCTCATCTGTTAGTTGATCCAATATAAAGGAGACACGATGTGTCCCTCGGCAGGACGACACCATTTAATCCTTTTTTACCTTCAATTTTACGCAAGGATGAAACATGGAACAGACATGTCTGAAATAGAGTATCTTTAAAGACAGAGTATGGCCACTCGTATCTTTTTACTACAGGAAAACGGCGCCGCTTTTTGATTGGTCAACGAGTTTTTTAGCTTCATGATGCTCTCGCGGCCGTAAATAAACAAACAAGATGCCGTACTTAACATTGATAAGAAGCTAAAATTTGAAAAAAAATTCAATTATACAGCTGTAACAATTTAAAGTAGCATATCTACGAATAACACATTAAAAACACACGAAAGCACGGTTGAATCGCGCCTTTCGTCTTTATCACAGGAGGATGTAAAATGTGCACAATCTCAAACTTGCTTGCTGATAACAGCCATCTTGCTCGTTCATTTACGGCCGTGAGAACATCGTGTCAGCCTATTTTCTCGCGACCAATGAAAACCCGGCATAGAAATGGCAATACTCTGTCTGTGAGGGTACTCTAGTCTGCAGTATGGCAACAAAGAAACTTGCAACATTCCCGGAAGTCGGCGGACAAGGAATTAGCAACCATCGGGAAATTACCTCGTAAAAATTACCCATCCAGTCTCCCGGTTTAATAGCTCCATTGTGGAATGTAAACACTTCCAAGACCCTGTTGACACAGTTTTGACCCAAGGCCCGGTAGCCGCCGCAGTTTGCTCCCTTCGACCCTTATTTTATTTATCACCGGGCGGAGGGTTGTCACTTCCTGAGGGATATCCTCCTCCTCGCAGCGAAGGGTCTCCCCGGCGCGGCCTTATCTGACACTTGGGGCACACACTCTGACGGCGCAAATTGAGGCGGAAAATGATCGCGTGCTCTGCCGGAGTAAACGTGCCATCGCGTGACTCGCGTCGTGTCTTCACCCTTCGGTCCGGTTAAAAATGTTTCCGAGTCCCGGGAAGGAGTAGTCTAATTACACCCAAGAGCTTCCAGCAGGAGTTACTCCAGTCAATGACGCTACGCCACCGAAATCTAGACCTTCCTTCAACTTTCTGACTAGCAGCGAGGAACTTTCCAAGACTCCGCAAATCGACCCTTACACGAGAAACCTGAATCTGAAATTTTTCGCTCGACCATTTGGATTACATTTTGCAATAAGGAACCACTATTTCTGGCCCATTTTAGAAACAACATACATGGCATTGGTTTCCCTATGTAAATATGTGATTTTATGGGAGAGCCAGAGACAGTGGCTCCTTATTGTAAAATGTAATCCATTTGATCTTTTGACACATGCGCGACACACGATGAAACGATGATGCTCCAGTTTGTCAAAAAGTAAATTCACTAAGGAAGCACGAAGTGGTGGAGAATTTGCAGGTGCCCTGAATTTTGTAAATGTCGTGTTTAAAATGAAACTACTAAAAGAACTGTGCACGAGGGTATCTTTGGCTTCTAAATTGAATATTTATTGGAGGAAAGATGACGAAATATTTTAATGGAAAATGCCACCAGATGATGTCACAAGGTGGCACACTTTCTAACTTTTAGACCTATTCTTGTACGAATTTCCATTTCAGGAAAACAAACTTTGGAAAATTGTGTGAGCTAAGCTCACTAAGCACTCTTTGATGAAGCAATAAAATGTGTAAGAGAAAATTCTTAATTGTAACGAAGACGACAATTTCTTCTCTCTCTCTTTATTGGACCGAGGAAAATTTCCATCAAAATTAAGGAGGGGCCTATCACATCAAGTAATGGGTTCGTTTTAACCACAAAAGTTAAAGTATTTCAGCTATCGGAATTAACAAAATTAACAGTATTTCATCGCAAGTATGTCGTATACTAGTAACTCCCAGAAAATTCGAGCGTAGGATTTAAGGGAGGAGCGACACCAACATTTCTTAAGGAGTAAAATCTACTCTTCCAGGAGCCATATCATCGTACAATCCGCATTAAGATCCGCTGGTATTTCCAGGAAGGATCGCGTCAGGAATGTGACAGTATGAGCTATCATGGATGGCAAACAGACCATCCTGCATGACATTATCGCGAAACAACTCATTTTGTACGGTCATATTGGTCATCTTTAGAGAATGACAGGAGACAGGTTGCTAAAGAAGGTCCCTAATTGGGTTCCTCCTGGGAGAAGGCGCAGAGGGCCCCCAAAGAGAGGTTGGAGGGATGGGATTGAGACAGAAACGTTAAGTTGTTCAATGCCCGAGGGGTTGTGGCTCGACATGGGGTAATGGAGGTTAGGTGTCGTAGAGCGCCAAGGAGTGCTATAAAACGACTTATATGTATGTATTTCAGATTCAAAAAACATTTCAAAAATGTTAGCTACCACTTGGCTACCCTCGTTCAAACCTGACTCGGGTTTTCTAAATTGTATATAAAAAACTCTCAGTGGGTCAAATCCTTGAAGGCTTGGGTGGTTCCAGGTTTGTCAACCGATGGATCAAGTCTGTGGCTTCTCGCCACTTCTCGCTCAAGCTGCCGGGAAAAGCAGAGGAAAGCACAGTTTGGATAGTATGACAACGCTGACGCAGGACTTCCGGGTGGTGGCATTGTTTCTGCACCTGGGCATGCCGCATGCCGCATCCCGACCGCGACTTTATTGCACATGACGCCCATTCTTCCTCGCCTCCTCACCGTTGCCGCATCTACATGATAAATCCCAAATTTTCTGTTGTGCTTGGCACAAAGAGCATAAGAGCTATCCAAAATTGACCGATTTCTGATAAAAATAATTATTTTATCGGAAAATACCTAATGAATGATTACAAAATTTAGTTGGACGTATTTATGCTAAAAGGAGATATGTGCAAGTGGAAAGATGGGGTGTGCTCGTTAGTTGGGTCATAAGAAACAATGTAAAAGTGGATATAGCTCCTTTTGAGAAAATTGAAAAGCGGGATTTTTAATTAAATCAAAAGGAGCTAAGCGGCAAAATATGCTAACTCATGAGCCGCGGGCATGGCAAGAGAGCGTTGTGGACAGGGCTCACGAGTTACAGCGCCCCGACGACCATCTCCCCGTCGTTAGAGTGCGCACTCATTGCCGCTGACGTCACTGGCGCTTTATATTCCCCATTCATTCTTATGGCCCGACCACTAACGAGCACACCCCATCTTTCCACTTCCACATATCTCCTTTTCGCATAAATACGTCCAGTTTATAAGGTGTAGAGTAGCTATATAAGGAGGAGTACGGACGTCAGTGGCGTGGCGAGCTTTAAGATATATCGATTGATCGGTCATTTAAACCCATGGAAAAGTATCGATAAACATAGTAGCGACAAGAGAACAACGAAAGATCTTAATAATCGATTAATTACCACAGCTCCAAATGGGGATATGTCGATAGATCGCAAAGCACGCCACGCCACTGGCGGACGTGTCGAGATAATCAGGTCTTGGGGCCCAAGAAGGCAGCCATTGCATGCGATATATGTATTGCATGTCGATTAAGTAGGTGAAACGTCTCGGGATATTTTGACTTTTTCGCCCAAAAAGGAAGGTATCTCCTGTGCGTGAGCTTAATGCATCATTCTGGACTCTTTCTTACCTTTCTTTTTCACTTTAAAATATTTATGAGAGGATAATTTCGCGCTTGCAGTCCCTAAAGTTTACCCCCCCCCCTTCCAATTTATAATCAAGCCGGCTCTAGGTAACCGTTGTTTGAGACCATCAAATTCGAGTCACTTGGCCGGGAATCGAACCCGGGTCCTCCCGATCATAGAGCAAGGGCTACAACCTCTACACTACAAGAGGGCGACTAAAGAAAGTTCAAAATGGACCACTGGATAAGGTAAGAATTAAAGCAATCTGATACGTGCTTCTAAACCAGAATTTCACGTCGAACACGATTTGCACAACGAAAATTACTGAAATCAACTCCTAACGAAGATATAAACGTTTTTATTTCACATTGGTCACGAGGAATTTGAACTGCCCGCTCACAAGAAACTCAAAGCTCTACCTGAGTCAAATCGCGCACTACAACGGTTTCAGCAAGTTCCTCAATCGAGCAATGTTCATTGCCCACCATGTGTTGTTCAAACTATTAGCACTTTGCTATAGCTGAGCCAAAGCGTCAAGATTGAGGTTGCCAGATTTTTATATCGCAGAGACTGTCATGATAACGTTTAGCGCGCGATGTGAATCACGTAGAGCATTGAGTTTTCATGAGCGGATGGTTTGAATTCACGGATTAAGAATCATTCTATATCTTCGTAAGGAGTTGATTTCGGTAATTTTTGTTATGCGCATCGTGTTTTACGTAACATTTTGGTTGAGAAACAGGTATCAGAATGCTGAAATTCGTACCTTGTCTGGTGGTCCATTCAGAAAAATGAGAGTAGGATTCTGCTTTAAATAAAGCGCTACATTCGATGCAGTGATTGAAATTCATATCGAATGAAACTTGTTATTCCAAGGAGAATCCTGCATTTATTTCTCTAAATTTTGAATTTTTTTGGTCAAGAATGACTTATCACGCTCATGTGCAAGGGTAATCGTCCTATTTTGGGCCAAAAAGTCAAAATATTGTGAGACCATATCGAGGCGATATTTCCCGCGGTAGTTCGACCATGCCAAGAATCCGGGACGAATCGCCTCAAGGATTAAAAGCTTATGAGAGATTTATGAGCTCATGAGAAAAGCTCATGAGAAATTCGTATGACATTACATATTGGCAACGTTAGAACGGCGATACCTAGGGTGTTTCTGTCTGCACAGCAGAATATTCTGAGAACTCTGCGGAAGCTGGTGAGAGCGGAAAATCCGAAAGCGGACACGGCTCACAGTGGACCGATTCTTTGGAAGGAATCGGACATGAAATATTTGACAAAAATTTTAAAGTTTTACGTTTATCTCATCACAATTTTAATTTTAAGGGGTGCTTTTTAGAGAAAATTTTACGAGAAAATCAATGAACTTACTTTTTAAACATCAACATTTCATATTAATGAAGATTTTTACGCTATTAAAGTTTTTAAATCATGTCCGACCTTCCTATTGACTCGATCCACTGTGCGGCTGTGCGGAAAAGCTTGCAAATTTCAGGGAAAACGACCAGGTTCCGGTCCCGCAGCGCTCTGAGCCGTTGTTTTCCATTTTTTTGAATCGATGGAGCCCCCGGCCCCGGGCTCCGGGATTAGCGGACTCAGCATGATGCTTCTTATTTTTCTATTCCTTCCGTGAATGGCGAAACGCGGGGCTCTTGAGGGCTTCCATTGACTTTTCGAGTGCACCGTAGCCGTGGAGAAATGAGCTACGGCTGCCTACACCCTCCCCCCTCCACCGCCACCAACCTACGGCGACCTACTTGAAATCCACGTGTTCGCGCTGGGGTTTCCACCCATGTCGCTGAATGGACCGTTAGATAAGGTACGGATGTAAGCATTCTCATGTAGGACCGCGTTAGGCAGAAAGGAACCAAGCCACATCAACTATTGCCAAATTTACTTTGGCAATTTGATTTTTTACATGAAAACGGTTGTGCGAATTTTTGTGCAAATTGCAATAAATTTTTTGCATGATGCGAAGCAATTTCCTTAAAATTATTTTCTGAGGAATCCGCACAAACATTGTATTATAAATTAAATAATGATAAATATAATAATAAAATAATAATTAAATAGTAATAAATTAAATCCACGTATTCGCGCTGTGTTTTCCACCCATGTCGCTGAATGGACCGCTAGATAAAGTACGAATGTAAGCATTCTCGTATAGGACCGCGTTAAGCAGAGAGGAACCAAGCCACATCAGCTATTGCCAGATTTAATTTAGCAATTTCATTGTTGACATGAAAACGGTTGTGCGGATTTTTGTGCAAATTGCACTGATTTTTTTTTATGGTGCGGAGCGATTTCCTTAAAATTATTCTCTGAGGAATCTGCACAAACTTTCTATTATAATAAATTAAATTGCCTAAGTAAATTTGGCAATAGCTGATGTGGCTGAGTTCCTGTTGGCTGCTATATGCGGTCCACAAGTTGCTGCTTTAAAATTTCCTATAAAACATGATCTGCACAAAGAAACGTACTATGATACCTACCAGCATTTTTATTCAGTAGTCTTTGCTCACATGAAAAATCAGAGCCTACTAAAATCAAGTTGCACAATTGCGCACTGCCATGGTTTTGGCCTGCCTCTTGGTAATTACGCTGTAGTTCAAAGTGTAAACAAAGTGCAATAGCAGAGCCGAAAGGCTAATTTTAAGGTTGTCATACTTCCATACTCCAAAGACTATCATAGTAACATCTAGTGGTCTATTGTGTGCATGAGTGGACACATTTTCCCTTTGCGCACATTCAAATTTACTTAGGTCATACTTGAAGTAACAACACTCTTTTGATCTCTTCCTATAACAATCAGAGCCTTGGACAAGGCTTTGGACACTTTAGCCATCTTATTATCAATCCTTGAGGATATATTAATCTGCACCAGCTGAGGCGTAAAATCAACCATTATAAAGGCATGTTCATCGTAGGATAATCACACTTTGCATGGCCCCTGATAGACGCTAACCTACCTACTCAAAACTTGTATCAGACTTAGAATTTGACTGAGATCTTCTATAATCTTACATCTAGGCAATAAGTATTTTATCTCTCAGCTATAAAAACCCTTCTTAAGTTAACTCACAGTATAAATAAACTAGTAAGACGCTGACATTAGAGGGCGTTTGGAGTAGGTGGACTGCAACACAACAGGTGAATAAGAAGCAATAAATTGATAAACGAACCAAAATGGAAGGTTAGAAACTTCCAGGAATTTGAGAGCCTCAATAATTTAGAACAGTACAGTGCTGGTGAAAATGCGAGGAGGAAAAAATAAACTAATAGTTAGAACTTACAGACACATTGAGAGCCCATCTTGAATCTTCAACTGATTGGACATTGTACAGGGGAACACAGAATAGAATATTCTTAGAAGGAATGTGGTTAAGATAGGCAAATAACAACTACTTCGCACCTATACACAAAATCAAGAACATCGAGCAACTTTAAATATTCAAAGGACTTTCTCAGAACACTCAAGAAAACATGAAGAGCCACGAACCACGTTTGTTTACAACTTGGTTATCAAAATAACGCAAATGTAAACAAATCGATGCTTTACTCCTATTGGTTCCCGCCAATTAAGTGCCGCGCTCGAAAAAATATACAAATTGACGCGCCAATTTTCAAATTGACGGGGACCTCTCTGGTTGAGCGCACAATGCAAATCGTGAACAGTATGATTTGTAAACTGCGCAACCACTTACATCTTCGATGGGCATTCATTAGATTACGAACGAATCGTAACAGTAAATGTATTGAGGTGGCGCATGACCCATAAAGTAATGAGCAAGGTTTTCTTATGTGCGGTGAAGATAAAGTGAATATACAGGGTGTTAAAAACTACCCATGCCAAGGCGCTTTTTTCTCGGTTATTTTAGGTCGTAAGAGGTTGGGGACCGCGGGAATGAGGAAGTAATAGAACCCAAGGGATCCAAATTCCATGGACTCGAATACCCTCCCCAGTCCCCTCGGGGGGGGGGGGGGGGGGTTATGGTTCTAAGATTCGGGGTTCTCGACCAAATTGTGATTCAATTGCATCCGAATTGAAAAGTACGGACAATTTCACTGGAAGTTGGCGCCTAAAAATCCAAAATCGGCCCAACCTGAATTGGTCCCGTAGATCTTTAAAACGAACCGTAACAAAAAAAATGAGCGTTTACATTTTTGAAATGAGAAAATTCAAAACCTCATCCTCTAAAACAGAGTAAACTGAGCCATACTTTAAAAATCTGAATAGAGCTGGCTCGAATCTGCTAACCATCGCCGGTCAGTAAAAAACAGTGAAAACCGGGCGATTGGAGCGGTAGAACGAATTGCGTCAGAAAAAGTCGGACGAGAGCTTATAGTATATTTATGCTTGAAATCGTGCCTGCTCCAGTGATTCATTACTCTCTCTAAACAAATAAGTTTACCAATTGGACCACATTTTGCAAAAAGGAACCACTATTTCTGGCTATTTTTAGAAACAACATAAGTGTCATTGGTTTCCCTACGCAGAAAGGTGCTTTTACGGAGGAGTGGTTCCTTATTGCAAAATGTAATCCAACTAGTGTTTGCTAATGTAAAAAACCATATTCGATTTGTTTAGAAACTTANGGGGGGGGGGGGGGAATTCCCACAAGTCAATTACGGTAAAACAAATTCTCAAATTTCATTACTCACTTGCGGTAAAATTTAATTTGTTTATCTGACATGTGGGAGGGGCGGGGTCGGAGTTTCCGCCAGATTTTGAAGGGTCAAATAAGGTCATAACTGATGGGGAGAGGGAGGCCGCTGATTTTTGAATACGCTTGACGCTGGCGTGAATGGATTCGCTGCGAATGTCCCTGTTTGTTTTTGTGACGTGTGAGTGAGGAGCCCGGCATGCTTTCAGCCGAGCCGCTCCGAGCTCGGGGTGGGACAAATTGGATAGTTAGGTGTCGACACGCCGCACAGCAGGCCGATTATTGAAACTGATAGACAAAGCTATGGACAAAGACGAAAAAAGGGATTTGCAGGGATCCTATTGGTGGAAGCGGGTGGTGGCAATGGACATAGGAGGTAGGTAATGGACTAACTAACGGCAACCCACCAAAGACCCGACAGTTAGTCCATCATTTTCTCCCTTAGTCTATAAGAACCAACCATGTCAACCAATAGGATCGCTTCATACTCCCTATGTATTCTTTGTCTATCGCTTTGTCTATTAGTTTCAATAATCGGCCCGCAGTGGATCGAGTCAATTAGAGGGGTCGGACATGAAATTTTTGACTAAAACTGAGAATTTCGGTGTTTACATAGTCACATTTTAAATTTCAAGAGGTGCTTCTAGAAGAAAATTTCACGCGAAAACCAATGGAACCACTTTTGGAACCTTAAAGTTTTGTATAAACGGAGTTATAGGCATTTAAAGTTTCCAAATGTTGTCCGACTTCTCCTATAAACTCGATCCATTGTGCGACGGTCGGAGGAGCCGGAACGAGGCGGATCACGAGTGCATCGCGAGGCTCACGAGATAATGTGTCATCCCTGAAACGAGTTCGCAGACTCGAGTGCACCGACGTGTCGCGTCACGTCGCAATTTATCATCCAATAACACGCTGTGACACAGACTGACGTCACAAAGTGACGTTCGACAGTGCCCCTCCCGCGCCTCCTGCCCCCTCGCTTTGATTTCATCACGTCACCCGTTTCGGCGGAGCTGTCACCGGCCGTGTCGGCCTCCTGTTCTTCCCCCGTTTTTCATTTTGTTTTGTCATCCGCCTCGCAGACCGTGGGCATTCGATGCGGCCTAATTGTCAAAGTTCGATTTTACCTGGGGGAAAATTATTCGCTGGCCCGATTTTAACAAAGAGATTATAATTCGCACAGTTTTATGATTATCGTTTTTTTAACACTACGAGGCTACTTCAACGGAGCTCCTGCATGTATCATATGTCGAAAAAAATGTTACGTCATGTGTCATACGTATCATATGTGATGGAAGTACTGTTTCCCGTGTAAAATTCTTCGAGAAACCCGATGGTGTTACTGGTTTTTTCTGAAATCAACCCCAAAACTCAAAAAAATCTCACGAAGTTGAGGTCGTATGGCAGCCCCGTCATAAATTGAGGGCATTACAAGCAACTGCCGCCGCTCCTTTCGAAAGTATGCTCCGGCAAATTCAAAACTACGTTATGGAAGATTACGTGCGAGAAGACATCGGAATGGAGATGTGAGGAATTTGCGATTGGACTATTGATTCTTATGTAAAATTTCGCGAGAAACACGATGGTGCCACTGGTTTTCTCTGAAATCAACTCCCAAGCTCAAAAGAAGCTCTCAAGTTGAGGCCAAAATGGAGGGATCACCCCACGTCACCCTGAATTTCCACGTCTATGTCTAGTCAAATTCTCCATGCAAAGATAGGGGAAAAATACATTGGCAGGATTGCCGTGTTTACTTTACAGTTCGGAGCCCCCAAATAAAGTGGCAACCATTTTAATGTATTTTCTCCCTATCTTTGCTTATTGGAGAGTTTGTTTTAGTATAGATGTGGACTCTTAGGGTAGCTTGGGATATCCCCTCCATTACGGCCTCAACTTTCGGTGCTTATTTTGAGCTTTGGAGTTGATTTCAAAGAAAACCAGTAACACCATCGGGTTTCTCGTAAAATTGTTTGCAGGACTTGGTACTTGAGTCGCAAATTTCTGGTACATGCAATAGCTCCATTGTAAAATTGTCCATGGGAAACCGGAGGTACTCGGTAGAAACTCAGAATTGAGGAGCTCGGAGACCATGGCGTATGTAAAGATTTGGGAAAACAATTGAGATATTCGCGAATTGAACCATAACTAGTTTTAAAATAAATTATGTGAAAACTCGAATTTTTAAATGTTGGATTTTGATCCGTCAATTTTGAGCTTTAAACATCAGTAATCTAAGCCTTAAAGCTGAGACAAACGAGTGACGACTAGTCACAAAGGCAGGTAATTGTTTGTGTCGTGTATAGTAGACGCCTTGGCATGTTCTAATTTTCAACTATGACTTACGTCGCGTTTAGGAGAGCACGTTAAATTTTGTGTCCCTAGTTCCGTAAAAAAATTTAAAATTTTGGTAAAAAAAAAGATGTTTCTGGTGTATAAATGCATCACTTGGTTACTGGATTTCAAATGTTCCGAACATTATTCATTTTAGGATTTTTCTGTGCGAAGCTAAAAAAAAATCATCTGAAATATTAGGTAGACGTCTCTCATAAGACAATGAAGAGTTTCAATGAATTCTAAACAATAGTCAATATTGTCGTTTTCTTGTTTTAAAATGGACTTGAAAAGAACAGAAAAAGATACGGAGAACTTTTAAAAATAATTTAATTTAAACAGTGGGCACATTTTTATAACAGAGAACATCTTCGCCAAACGTCACAAACCGCGTCGATAGCGATTCCAAAGCTCCGTACCATTAGTTTGTTTCTTTAAAAGAAGAGTAAGTGACTCAGTTTCATAAGATTTTCACGACATATTCCAAGAAAAAGTATTACCCATGGAATTTTCAGGAAATCTCGTTGACTTTTCTTTTCTGTTTGAAAACAACGCATGACAGGAAGTTTGTGACAAAGAAAGCGCGCGCCCGAAAACCCACGATCGACCGTGTTCAAACGCAAAACCCACTAACCTGTTGATTCTTTGGAAGCAAGGGTTTCTCTTCTCAGAAACACGAATCGATGTAAGCTCCTGAATTCGTGCGAAAGTCAGTCGCCCCTGAAAGAAAAGCAAAGGGAGAATATCGATCACATCGGGGTTTTAAGTCTTAAGTTACATTGAGATTTCTATGGTCGGCGATATTTAGGAGCAGAGTTTGAGGAGGAAAATCAAAAATATTTTGCAAAAAGTCGTACATGCATCGAAATAAATGTTGTTAAATTTCAACCCCCTCCCAAAAGTTTTTGGCTATTTCTCACTGTGTTGAGAGAGGAGCATGGGAATGTGAGGGGGGAGAGAGATAAAAACTTGCTGTGCCAAAAAAAATTATTTGGGGGGGGGGGGATAAAATGTTTTTATTGGTGTCATTATACCTTTTTCTTGTTAGCTAAAACAATTTTCTGCGTATAGCACTTTATTTTCCATGTGACAAGGGAAAAAGACTCATCCTGCAAGTCGCGTTATTTTTTGGGATATAAGAGAATTCAGTGCGCCTACAATTTTGAGAATATCGACGGTGAAACTACCAAACCACGTATCTCGGTTTGCGACGTCGCAGACTTCCTGTCATACTTTATTTTTTAAATGAAAAACTACTTAACGTCCAGTCTTGAAAATTTCCGTGATTTTTCCTCTTCGTGCGGAGAAAATTCTGTGCAAATTTCAAGGAATGATATTGATTTGGTCTACTTCAAAAAAATAAAATGTGAGCGGAGATTTTTAAACACCGCAAACGAGATACCTGGTTTGGTAGTTTCGCCGTCGATATGTAAAACGGACGTTTGTGGAGCTGCAATAGTTACACTCAGGCGCCGCTTTATAATCAGTGGCGTGGCGTGCTTTGCGATATATCGATTAATCTGCCATTTAAACCTATGGAAAAGTATCGATAAACAGGGTGTTCGCGGGGAACACCTTAATAATCGATTATTTACCACAGCATCAAGCGGGGAAATATCGATGGATCGCAAAGCACGCCACGCCACTGTTTATCATCTACGCTAAGGCAGCACATATTGCAATCAAAAATCAATTAATGAGATAAGAATTCGTTCCTTTCTCGCGCAATAATGTCTTCAAGCATGCAAGGTCAATGCTACTTTCAGAAATGTTGTTTACGTATACCTACTTTCATAGTGCAAATGTAGGACGCCATGTTCTCGGTGGATTTCGGAGGGCGTTGTAGCCCTAACAATCGTCATTCGTCACTCATTATAATACTAACTCAGCGTTTACTTGTTAGGAAATGTCATTTTGATTTCTTTTTCTGTTGCAATCGAAAACTCAACATATTCTCTGACATATTACTGATGAGTCTAGGATAACACTACCTGCGCTGCAGTGTTCCTGTGTTGAACTAATCATTTTTTATTTAATGTAAGCGCCTTTTTTACGAATTCAGAGGAAATAACGCGATATTCCAGTCTTTATCAGTTTTCATCTCTAGTTCCGCCCGTCTTAATGATCTCACTTACGATGGTAAAATCCACAAAAAGAGATGAAAAAAATCCGACGATATTCCAAAAATTACTGTTCAGTAGTGTTTCCTTGAAAAAATATAATAGGATTGCATAAAATCTGCAGCGGCGCATTCCCTTACGTTCATCACAATGCCAGGATTGTCAGAATATTGAATGTTGCCTTTTCCTCGCGTTTCTTGAAGGTACAATAGTTGCGCGTTGCGCTCACGTTGATTGAAATAAACCCTGAATCAGTTCCGCTCTTACTTTAACTATTAACTATTTTTTTTTTATTTTTTCAATTGATTTTCCTGAATTTCTTTCTGATGAGTGCTTATGCACAAGATGTTTCTATCGTTTTCATACAGCGAAAAAAAATCAGGAAATATTTCATGGAATAAAAATTGATTTGGTCCTACTTTATAAAAACATTGTTGCATGAAATTTGAAACGCCGCACATCCAGTCAAAGTTTTGAGCTTTATCGCACTCGTGAGCATCATTGATTATATTATTCAAAACACAATGAAATTTGATACGGCCTTTATCACAGGAAAAGTTTTTCCCGAATAAGTTTTCTTATCGATGTATGGTTTTGTAGTTTTCGCAAATCTATTTTTTTAAATTTTAAAATAGCGGGAAAAAGGTAGGAAAAAAGCTGGGCAGGAAGCTTGATGCGTGGAGAGCCATTGACATGAGCGATATTTCCCGTATGGAAGGATGTGTCAACGCCCCCTTGTTGTTTAGAGTTCGGGTGAATTATCTCTCTTGCCCTGCTTGTTTTTTACAACTTTCTGGAGCGTTGAACCGGGAAAGAGTGAATAAATTTGAAACTCCACGCCGACGAAATAAAAATCATTGAAGGGTAAGTGAATGAGTATTATTACCTTCATTATCTCCTCTCTTATATTTTCCTCATTTCCGAGGGGATGAAAGAGGAGATCAAGTTGATCCCTTATTTTTTTTCTCTCAAGTTCAGACATACCTTCTCATGCTTAACCATCGGAGTCTTCCGTATAGTGCTCGGTTGACTTGCTTCTCAATCAATATTCCACCCGTAAGAGAGTGCATGGGAGGCGTTGCAATACTATTTTAAAGGTTCGTTTTAGTCTGATAAAACTGAACAAAATATCCATGTATTTATTCGTTTATTGGCCAAGAAAACACTTTTAAGCGAAAAAAAGAAAAAAAAGGTTATATTGGTTAGTAGATGTGATTAGTAGACAAAACCTGGATTTGATCGAAACCATAGATAAGGAGAAAAATGAAGTGTACATAGAAAAGTATTTAATAAAAATTCGATGCTGCACTTTGAACGATGCCGGTCAACTCAGAGTTCCAAAATCAAATGAAATTGAATTGATTTAAAGTTCCATCGGGTCCTTTAAATATCATTTTGATAACATTCAATGATCGATGATTGCCCAACGACGGGAAAAAGGCACAAGAGAAAAACATCGTTTTAAAATGTAACCATGTTCAACTAAATTTTAATGTTTTGGGGCGTTCTCAAGTAGTGGCGTCATTGCAAAACCCGTTGACGTCATAAGGTACACTTTGATGACGTAGTCAGGACGCATTCTTTTCGGTCTTTTTGTGCCATTTTTGGCTATTTGCCGTTGCAATCTTAGTACTTGAGACTGTGAGACTGGCTTTTATAGGATTCCACATTTTTTAGTCCATTTTTAAAGATCTCTGCACAATTACAGCTGGTAAAGTAATAGAAAAACCTATCAATGATGTCATAGAAGCGCAAATTATCGCCCATTCTTGGAGGACTTCCGTCAAATTCTGGACACACCATTTGAGCCTTTGTTAATCCGTCCAGGCACGCCAAGTACAAGAACAAGGCAATTTTCTTCTTTTTTTGGAGAGTAAAAAACTTAAATAGCAGAAAACAAACAATAATCATTTAAAGAGATTACTTACAATGGCAGGTCTTACAAGCTGGTGCACTGTCTCTAATCACACCTTAATAACGTATAATTCTCGCTAAAAATAACATTAATCATTGAATTTATTTATCAAACTTGAAAAAGCTCCAATGTTAAAAGGTTTCGAAATTTCAGAGGGATAACCGTCCAAAAACAAAAAGTTCATCAAAACATATCCACTCAAAAATAAAACGTTTTGACTCTATCGATTAAAAGAGGGTAAAGTTTAAAAATAAATCTGAGAAAGCTAAAGAATCACGCTCAGTTTTTTATCGATGACCGAAAGTTCAGGTAGCGTGGGTAAGAAAAAAACCGCGAATAAGAATCAAAGCACGGAAACATAAACCGTTGCGCAGTACTGATGAAAACGAAACGAAACGAAAAATAAACCCTTGTCCGACTAAATTTCTTGATGACTTACTTCTTTAACATAAAAAAATTATTAAAGGTCCAGCGGGCTGCAAATGATAACAGTCGCGCATAAATAAAATTATTTGAGGCTAATTTTAGAAGGGGAGCAAAGTGAACCATGAGATTCCAGACTCGCGGATGTCTGGAGCTCCGTATCAAGGCAATAAATGACAGATCCGCGGATAATGAGAGCGCGGATACTGGGAGATCATGTTTCTAAATGTTCTGAGGCTAATTTTAGAAGGGGAGCAAAAAGAACTACGAAATGCTACACTCGCGTATGTCTGTATGTCTAGATCTCCGTATCAAGGCAAAAAATAGGATTTCCGCGGATAACGAGATCGCGGATACTGGGAGTAGATCATGTTTCTGGGGCCGGTCGCGGTTGAGAAAACATCGCGAATGGGCCGGGTGACGCGAAAAAGCGGGATGCACGCTCGACGGGGGCAGGAAAGCGACTGAATGCTCGCTCGCCCGAGGCCGTCGCCGCCACCGGGCCGTCCTGCCATCGCGGTTGCATACTCGGCAGTTTGCAGGGGCTCCTTGTCATCGCCACCCTCCCTTGCATCGCGTCGCACAGTGGATCGAATCAATTAGAGAGGTCGGACCTGCAATTTGTGATGTTTATTTCGTCGCATTTTAAACTTTGAGGGGTGCTTTTTGAAGAAAATTTCACGAGAGAACCAATAACACCACTTTTAAAACCTCAAAGTTTTGTATAAATGGAGTTATAAGCGTTTAGAGTTTCCAAATTCTGTCCGACCTCTCCTATTGACTCGATCCACGTGCGTCGTCTGCTTTTCCGCTGCATTCTCTCGCTCCGCCTTGGTTTCTCACGCGCGAAAAACTAACGACGGGATCTGAATAAACAGGGACACCGCTTCGTCGCGCGGTTGCCGCTTCTCGGATTCTCGTCAGCGCTGAATGGACCGCGTTAAACAGAAAGGAACCAAGCCTCATCAGCTATTCCGCCGCGCTGAGAAGAAACCTCGCATGAGCCATCAGGAGTTGCCAAATTTCCCCTTATAAAACATTAATTTTTGAGGAAAGTTATGAATATTTTTCCTTGAAAATTTTCAAATCCTCCAAATCAAATTGCCCGTAAAATTCTCGTAAAAATTTGAAGGAAAACAACCAACAGGTTCCTTGGAAATTCGTATTATATCGAAGGTAATTTGGCAGCGTCTGAAGACTTATACGGCGTTCTTTCTTAGCACGGCAGCATTGTCAAATTTGATTTTTTACATGAAAACGGTTGTGCGGATTTTTGTGCAAATTTCAGGGAATTTTTTGCGTAGCCCGAAGTAAATTCATTAAAATTTTCTGAGGAATCCGCACAAACGTTCTCTTATAAAAATTAAATTGCCCTGTTCATTTGGGCAAAATCTGATGTGGCTTGGTTCCTTTCTGCTAAACGCGGTCCAAGACTACATTTAGCGGTTAGGAATTAAAATTTCTGGCTCAGATTAATAAAAACGTATGCATCATTATTTTTCTTACGCACTCAAGTATTTTTCGGATGAGCCAGAAATATTGTAGTTTCTTCTTGCAAAATGAAGGCCAAATAGACAGCTGGCTGGGTAAGAACGGAACGTTCTGATATAGAAATCAGTTACCCACCAAAATGCATGTGCACATGAACATGTAGGGCTGATTTTACAGTATTCTGCGACACCTAACCGCCACCGTCTGATAACTTGTCTTCCTTCAGCCCTTCAGGAAGTTGGCACTCCCTTATTTATTTTGAATACCGCTGTTGGCACCCTTTAATTCAGCGCCTTTTTTGTTTCCTCCCAGGAGGAACCGAATCAAGTATCCTTTTCAGCTAATTTTCTTCCGTCATTTGAAGCTGTTTTTCGGACTTCCATGATCTAGTGCAGTTTCATCACAAAGATCCTCTCTAGAAATTCCTGCCGATCTCCCCCACAATCTCTGTTGCTCGTAAAGCATATCTTGTGTTCATTTTTCTAGCTGCCAAACTTTACAACCATACGTTACAATACTTTGCACTACAGTGTTGTAAATTTCCCTCTTGTTACCATTGCTATACATGAATTCTCTACGTGTTGCAGGTTGGGCGTAACAGACAAAAATACTTTAAAGCTCAATTTTTTTTCACGCATAAATGGGCCTGTTGCAAACTTTTGCTAGAGCAAAAATAAGAGTTGTTTCTTGTAGATAATGCCTCAAAAATCACGATGAGCGCATCGGCAAAGTCTGAAATGCACTCATAACTTCACAATCTGCGTAAGAAATTTGCGTTTTTTTAAGCTTCCCGCTTCAAAAACGATACTACGGCATAGGTGAACATTTTGTTAGAGGAGTCGTTCCATCGTCGGCGATATTCATCATGATCGACGCTTGCACGCAGTTCCGTGCGTAATTCAAGGAGAGTTCAAGGTCAATCAATTCGGGCGTGGAAAATATGAACGTTAACACACCGATTGTTATCTGGTCTAATCCAGTTCAGGTGTTATCTCGTCCCATCAAACGTGTTTTGGCAGATTGGCGTCGGCTATGATGATTATTGCCGACGATGGAACGACTCCTCTTACAAAATGTTCACCTGTGCCGTAGTATCGTTTTTGAAGCGGGAAGCTCAAAAAACCGCAAATTTCTTACGCAGATTGTGAAGTTATGAATGCATTTCAGAGTTTGCCAATGCGCTCATCGTGATTTTTGAGGCATTATCTATAAAAAACAACTCTTAGTTTTGCTCTAGCAAAAGTTTGCAACAGGCCCATTGTGATTGTCGTGAGGTTCTGATAAGAAAACATGTGCTGTGATGCTTAATTTTTAAACGTGTCTGATGATCCTTTGTAAATGTGCAAAGAGCCATAATAGATGTCCGAGAAAAACTTACGTCACAGTCAATATGCAAAGAGCATTGACAATTGATAAAAATATCAGGTCCGATAAATGCACCAAAGTCAACAGACCAGTCATTTGTAGTGGCAATATGTGAGATTCGAGTGTTTTTGCGTGTGATGCTGCACTTAAAGAAAGAATCTCCGTTGTTTCTATCTAAACAATTCTGTGTTAGTTAATTTTTGAACTGAAAAACGGGTGTTTTTTAGTAGAGAGAGAGAGTGGGCAATATTTTGCTGATGACCAATTCGTGCCTCAAGGTACGCCAAACGGTAAGTTTGAAATATGCGGACAAGTTTTTCCCGGTATTTTATTTATTTTTTCTTCTTCTTTTTTTTCTTTTTTTTTGCGGTGTGTATTTCTTTAAAGATCTTCCCAGTTTGAATGAGTTTACTTTAAAGAAAAGCGAAATTTTGAAACCAGAAAATAAAATTATTCAGCTTGTAAGAACGAGATGTCGTTGTTGTTGTTGGTTCTTTAAAAAATTGATTCGGCATGAAAGAAAAAATGTGATTTTGACTTAATTTTTCTGGTTAAATGCATTTGAATTTCGAGGACAATTATTTCGGACTAAGGAAGTGCTTCCAAAAGTTAATAAAATCGGTTTGAGCGTGTGAAATTGTGAAACTGTTAAAATGTGTGAAAATGTTAAAAGAAAGAAATAAAACAATGTTGCCGTTTAATACGTTTAATTTTTTATCACTTACAGCGCAAGTTGAAGAATGGATATGAAATTGTTCCTTGTTACTCTGATGATCGGCTGCACGACAGATGCATACAACATATTGATCATCCAGCCAGGACCCACTTTCAGCCAGCAGCAGCCTGCATTGGGACTAGCCGAGATTTTGGTCAAAAAAGGACATAGCGTTTTCGCCGTCGCCTTAAATGAGGTGCCGGTAAGTTTTATTTTTGAAATAAGCACCCAAACAGCAGGCGATCGAGTAATAGTTTTGATACCATAGGTATTTACTATGATAACAAATGGGAATCAAGTACGAGTATTTAAAAAAATGTAAATGACATGACTATACCATGTTATTAATTTATTTTTGAAAAAACGCTCGTGAAAAGCAGCCTAAAACTGTCATTTTCGAAACGGCTTGATGAAGTAAAGACAACTACATTTTTTTCTAAAACTTTATGGAGGATTTTAAGAGACAGAGCTCGTTGACTCAGCCGCTCCGATTGAATTTACGGATTTATTTTTTCCATGATCTAGGATTTAGGGAACAACTACACGTATGTGGATCTATCCTTCTCGTACAAGTTCCAAGAGGGCGGTGTTGATGCCAAGGCCAGTAAAGATGCTGCTAATGTGCAAAAACAAATGACTTTGTGGGAATTTACCGATGTGGTTAACGCAGTGGCCGAAATTCCTCCTCGTCAATTCAGAAGCGAACACTTTCTGCACTTCCTGAGGTAAATCATCTATGAATTCACACTTTCGGTATCTTGGCAGATCCGTTCTCACGCCTTCATTTGATGAGCGAAGCAATGATCACTATAATTTTAGCCTCATTATGATAACTTCATATACCTGAAAAGTTTATTGTTGCCCAATAGTGATACTACGCTACAAAGTGACATGCCATGTCATGGGAAATCTTTAGCATTTTTATCTCATCAGATGATAATTGGACCGCGTTAAACAGAAAGGAACCAAGCCACATCAGCTATTGCCAAATTTAATTGGGCAATTTAATTTTTTACATGAGGACGGTTGTGCGGATTTTGGTGCAAATTTCAGAGGATTTTCTGCATAGTACGAAGCAAATTCCCTAAAATTTTCAAAGGAATCCACCAAAACGTTCTCTTGTAAAAAAATTAAACTGCCGCGTTAAATTTGACAATAGCTGATGTGGCTTGGTTCCTTTCTGTTAAACGCGGTCCAATTGATTATTTTTTTGCATTAAATTTCGTGTATTTTTTTTCCTTTTGTGGCTATCACAAGAAGCTTCTCCACAGATGTCTTAAGCATAAGAAGGTAGCAAGCAACACTCTCCCAAAAAAATAAAGTAGAAATTTACATCTTGGAACGCCACTATCATGCGTATTTTTGTGGTTCTACCTTCATTTCAGATGTAGCCACACATAGTCGTTTTATATAATCATTTTGCCGGCTAAATTCTAATGAAAACTATGTAAAAACCATGCGAATATTGCCTTTTTCCAAGTATTATAAAACAAAGTCTATGCATTTCACGCAACAGGGTTTCAGGGGGTCAGGGTTCAGTGATGAGAATGCTGTCTTTCACTGTTATCTGAGAATAGTGTCAAAATTAAACGGTTTTATCGAAATTTTTTGACATCCACTTTATGCATGTTCAAATTATCTGATAACACCCCTTCTGTAATACATTCTCTTACAGTAATTACATCGAAGAAAACACAAGTACCCTCTACTCATAAGGTAAGCTTCAGTGTATTGAATTCGGTCTTCATGGTTCTCCTCGGTGATTACGGCTTTATTCATTTCAGGAGAGTAAAAAAGGAGAAACTTCGCTTTGATGTGGTCATTGGTCAATGGTATTTCACACCTTTCGTATGCGGGATGGCACGCTATCTGGCCTATCCTGGACCAACACCTCCTCTGATTTCCCTGTCGACGACGGCCAAAAACCTCTACAACGAAGAAGCCGCCGGCAGCCTGCCGCATCCTTCCTTCGTCCCCTACGAAACTCCATACACCGACCGAATGTCCATTTGGCAAAAAATTCACAACTGGGTTATTGCCCAGGTCTTGCTCCCCAGATGGAAAGATATACTGGACGAGTCAGCGAGGCGGTTTTTCCAAGAGACTTATGGTCAGGAGTTTGCTTCGGTGGTTGATGGTTGTTGGGGCAACGTCAGTTTAATGTTGAACACTGGAAACTTTTTACACTCATATCCACGCCCTCTGGCGCCGAATGTTATTGAGATCGGGCCCTTACACATACGAAAACCGAAAGTATTGCCAAAAGTAAGAAAAAGTGTAATATACGAAGAGGTTTCCAACTGGCCGCGGTGCGGCTACATTTCTGACAGGCGGGTTTGCCCAGAACCGCACACCCATCGCGAATCCAGCCCAAAACCGCACAGTATGGCACAGCCCAAAACAGCACATTTTTTTGGCGGACAAAACCGCACACACAGCGTAACAACGTACATGCGAAATTAAACAAACGCTTTTACTGCAATAATTTGACAACATGGGATCGCGAGGCCAGTTCGAAGATGATAGGAAAAATTGAGTTGTTGCGCAAGTATGTGTGCATTATCGCATTTTCGACGAGGATCGGCAGTATTTTTACGCCTCTGAACCTTTGGTTTTTCTAGTTACCTGCTCAAATATAGGTAGACACTGATCTGAATATTAACTCCTTCCTGAAGAACCGGCGAGCAATAATTAAAACTGCTGTTAAAAAAATCAGAGCTTTTTATTGAGAGAATATGCAGTCCTTCACGCTACAGAAAAACCTGCAGAAGATCACGATGACTATGAAGAGAGAGATGAGTATAAGCTGCTGCGCTTCCTTCGGCACGTTGGCGTTGCCAACGTGCTGCAGGTAGGCTGTACCTGGCGCCTACAAACCTAGAGGGATACTTCAAGCATTGCGCAATGCGTCAAGTATCATTTTAGGTTTATAGGCGCCTATGCGCGTCTCACGCTGTTTGCCCAGCGGGCAAATGTCTGTACAGCATGTAAACGTCTTTACAGAATATATGAAAGTCTGATACAAATACGAGTGTTGCCGACCAGTCAAAATATAAGGTACGTTCCTTTTCCGCTCTATTGCTAATGATACAGCATTGTGTGCGGTTTAGGGTCTCTGGTTTTCAGGTAGGGTATTTCGATCTGTGCGGTTTTGGGTCGTCCCCCTGACAGGTGCTTCGCGCTGTGAGAGAACCACTGCACGATGATGAAGAACAAAGGTCATAATTCGGAAATTTTGAGACGGTTTGGGCTTATCTAGAAATCAGTCCTTGCGATAAGTTGGAGAACCATAGAAATCAACATTGTTTATCTCTGTACATCGTGCATGATTTCGAAATCAGATAGACAATAATACATTGAAAAGAAATAGTTAAATTGTATGAGTCGAACGTAAGTGTTCCATATCGATCAAACTATTCGATTAATTAGATCGAACACTTTGAATGAAAAATACTGATAAAAGAAGTTCGGCCACACGCACAATCCTGCAATCCGAGTAGTTAGTCTATATGAAACACCAGACGTTCGAACTACACGATCGAACTTTTTTCAGTGTATTTAATGAAATTTTATTCTGAAATTTTACATATATTTTGAAAATTAGAGTTCCCTTGATTTCCTCTTTAAAGGCATTAACTATTTTTTTAATGATGTATCAATTGAACTAAATTTTGCAATCAGGAACTGGAATTCCTAGTTCATCCGTAAAAACACTCATGTGAATAGGCGTAACTCGCATTAATGATGTCTACGTCGTTTCTAAGCTGAGCAAAATATTGTTGTTCCAACTTTGAAAATGCAGTCCAGCTTGTTAGATTACCCCTCTTCCAGGTCATTTTATGAATTATCTCCAGAAACTTTCAGAAAAAAGGCAACGAATTAGTACCATCAAATCATCACATTTTTCTTACTGTTAATAATTGTAGCATGAGTTTCCACTGTTTTACAAGCTTTTGATGATGTACATTCGATTACCAATTTCTCAGGTGTTACAGGACTGGTTGGATGGCGCGGAGAAAGGTGTAATTTACTTCAGCCTCGGCAGCAACATGCGAAGTAAATCACTGCCTCTGGATATCCGCGAGAATCTTTTACGCGTTTTCAGCGATCTACCGAGAGGCTATAGAGTTTTGTGGAAATGGGAGATACCTGGCAAAATTCCTGGGCAGTCTGACAACATTTTTGCTCAGACCTGGATACCACAGCAGAGTGTTCTAGGTAAGACGTTGAGATATCCCCGCAGCAAGAAATCATCATCATTATTAGCATTATGTTCAAATGATCATCCAGCGGTGCGAAATTATTTCCATAATAATCATCACTATATCGTTGCCGTTTGTATTTTTTACCACAGCCCGCTGTGGTTCCTATATCTCGAGTAAACGGATCAGAGCAAGCTTTCCAGGCAAAAAGACTGTTAAGGACCTGCGGGCTGATTGTTGAAATTGATAGACAATGCTATAGACAAAGAAGACAAAAAGGATATGAAGAGATCTTATTGGTAGAAGCGGGTGCCTGCAGTAGACAAAGGAAGGAGGTAATAGACTAACTAATGGTACTCCACGAAAGACCCTATAGTTAGTTCATCATTTTCTCCCTTAGTCTACGACAACCACCCATCTCAACCAATAGGATCGCTCCACACTCCCTATGTATTCTTTGTCTATCGCTTTGTCTATTAATTTCAGCAATCAACCCGCTGCTATCATCTCATTTCGATTAATCTACTGAATACGTTTACCCGAGCGATTTAGGCATGTTGCTTTCTTCTATTTTCAGCACACCCAAAAGTTAAAGTTTACGTGATGCAAGGCGGCTTTCAAAGTTTCCAAGAGGCGGTCCACTATGGGGTTCCAATCGTTGGTATACCATGGTTCATCGACCAAGAGGCCAACGTTGCTAAAATAGTGGCGGCAGGAATTGGTGTTCGTCTCAGGCCGCAGGAACTTCACTCGGAAGATAAAATTAAAGAGGCTATCAACAAAGTACTGTTCGATGAAAGGTAAGCCATCAAAAAAGTGCTTAAAAAATATTATTTTTTCAGGAATAATAATATGTACATAAATATACACTGAATACTTAAGAGAAGTACCACTTCAATAAATACGTAACAAAATGTGTCGATTTAACCGTTGGGATTTTGTCGAAGATTGTGCGTTTTGTCCCAGCTTTGTTGTCTCAACCATGAATCTGAAGCCAAGTTCTAATTGGAAGAGGTATGAGGTATACTTTTTTATCATGTTTCAGTTTTGCGGAAAATATGAGGAAGCTGTCAACAATGTCACATGAATTTACATCTCAAACAGCGACGAAGGCAGTTTTCTGGATCGAACACGTGGCCAAACACGGAGGGGCTCCACATCTAAGGCCATCAACTGCCGACGCCAACTATTTTCAGTATTTCTGCCTGGATCTAATATCCGTTATTTTAATAACAGGCTTCACAGCCTCGTACATTTTTGTTAAGGGTGCCAAATTTGTAATATCAATGCTCTCATCAAAATTAAAGTCAAAAATGAAAAAATCCTAAATTTCTCTGGGAGGACCGAAAATTATATCTGTTATTCGGTGTGGATCGTCTTACATTGAGGTAACGTTATTTCTACCTCGCAATTTCTTTAAATTGTGTGGGTAAAAATTCGTATGATATGACAATGATGAAGTATAGTACTAAATACTGATTAAATTACGTATCATTCCTTCAAGTCTACTCAAAATAATTTGTCTTTTGGGAATACCCAGCTTGGAACCACAGAGGGCGAATGGGAGATTCGCAGTAATAAGTTGAGGATACCGAGTTGACGTCAATGGCGTGGCCATTGTGGCAAAGTTATTTCTGTGAGCGGAGTCCGAAGAGCTTACAACTAAATTAACAAGAAATTGTTGAGAGGTTTCGCCAACGGTTTGAGTTTTTCCGTGAACGAGACTCGATCTCATCATTCTAAGTCGATGCGGTTCCCTTTAAAAACGTATACGTAACGCAACTCTAGCCCCCCGGGACTCTGGTTTCATTTTTCATTTTCCGCCCTGCCCACCGTCAGGCTCTCAAGTGGTAGCTTCCGGGTAGCCGAAATGTTCCCAATTCAATCTTTGTTTATTCGCCTTCGCCCCGAAGATGTCAGATTAATCTCTCGAAAAGTCAATATTGCTCGTGGAATGCTGTTTGGACAATTAATTTACTTTTCCCGCAGTTGGGCTCAGCTCCCGAAAACAAGCTACTCAGAGAGTAGTGAAATCCCACGGGCCTCCTCTTTCGCCCCCCCCCCCCCNCTCATCTTGTCGGCCGGTAGCCTGGGATGAATTCTTGGGATACGATCCAATTAACGTCGGTTCCCGTAAGAACCGATCATAACCTCTGACGAAAGTGCCGAATGAATATTGTTATTTGATCGATCTGCTGAAATTCTTGACGTCGGCCTCTAATAACAATAAGTCTGAAGATCAATCGAATAGAGGAGAAGGGAACCAAATCACACTGCGGTTTAAATAGAGTTTGTTGATTTTGAGCTTTATCATCGGAGTTGCACATATCCTCCTGGTGCAGAATTCAAACTGAAAAAAAAACAAATTTTGTGGGAGTAGGAAAAAGAGTGAAACTTCTAATTCAAAGTTCATTCTAATCTATATGAATGAAACGTTAAGGGTCGAAACCTTGTGATCCTTTATTCTGAGGAACTGCCGGGCCGAGTTCCTTGATTTTTGTTGCAAAAAAAAGCTGTTGATGTGCACATGATACCAAAATTCTGAAACTTCCAATATATTCTTGGCGAGTGATCGGGGGGAGAGTAGTCATCTAGAGTGAAAAATCAATAAGCCAGTTCTTAATCATAGTTTCAAAGAGTTACGTTTAATTTTTTTTTCTAATGTGGCAGAAAGTGCAGTAAATTTAAGATTTATAAACAAGGTTTAAATTCTTCTTTAGAAATAAGAGGATGGAGGAATATAAGGTTTCAAAATAGTGCTAGTTTTACTATAGAACAAATGACATTTTTTTATGATTTTTCGTACTCCCGAGGCTAGGTGCGGAGGCGAGCAAAGCGCGCTGAAACAGCCAGTTAAAGAATAAAACAACAAACCCCTTTTTTGCGGTTCCAAATTGATGTTGCTCGGTTCGTTTCTACTGAGCGCGGTAGATCGGCCGAGGCAAAGCAGTGAAAAATCGTTTGAAAACGTGCGAGAACGCATAGTTACATACATACACAAACATATGAAATACAAAATTGAAATCAACTTTACTTGAATTCTGTAAGACTCGCCAGACACGACCCCCCTCTCTCCATTTTTCAGAAATTAACAGAGAGGGCCTTAAAAATAGCAGGAGCAATTATTTTTATTCAATTTTTTTCGGGGACAGAGGCCTTAAGTATAATACTAGGCTTTGCTCCCTGATACTCTTCGGAATACTCCATAAAGCAAGCTCAGATCCACTTTCCCTTAAAAGGCTTACCCAATGAATAAACTTAGGTTACTCAAGTTTGGTATTATTTTTCGTTATTAGCCAAGTGTACAGACTTTCCAGGGGGGGAAAAAAGAAATAGGAAAATGAATGTCTTAAATAGCCTGCGGAATGTTTGCACTATTTCATTTCATAATAGAATTGGGTAAAACTGTGGAGTGAACTCGTCTTAATGCTCTCATGTGAGCGATTTATAGCGCAATAAACATTGCGTCGCGCGTTGTGTTCGAACGTGCTGAACATTAATAAGCGCCTTCAATATAGTGGGTATGCAACACGAAAAACCTTAACAACTTCTGAAAAATATTCAAGTACTAGCAGTCAACCCGCGCTTCGCGCGGCGATATTGCAGGAAACAAATCCGAATATCTCATAATATATGCGTATAACTTTTAATTCACTGATTTTATTTGGATCGCTGGAAAATTAATGCATACTTCTATAATTTAGGACTGAGTCAGGGAAATATAAGGTTCGTTAAAAAGTAACCATCCCTAGTACCGTGTGACACTATTGTTAACGAAAAGTTTTTGTAACTTGTCAAAGAGGTTTTTGAATGATCTTCGAATAACTTTTGATGAGCTAGATG
>NW_017566834.1:711328-751844 GCF_001854935.1 Bemisia tabaci
TACGTCTCTCTTTCCAACACACACGGGCTTACGGGAATATCCGCGACTTCCGACCGCGGTTACTCGCGAACGGACGGGCGGATCGCGAAAAGAAAGCTTATTGCACCCCTCGGGGACAGTACCCGTCGAACGGCCAAGTTCGCACCGATTCCGACCGGTGGGAGCGGGGAGGCGAGCGTGATGGATCAGTGTATGATCAATGTATTTCCCTTTTATTAGTTAGAAGATAAATCCCATCATATTTCCGTATCTTAACGATGCATCTCTGAAATTTAACTGTCAATAATCATCCTTAACACTCTATAAAAATTTTCGAATGATTGAATCTTGACGAACTGGACTGCGTTTAGCAGAAATTAAGCAAGCCACATCAGCTATTGCCAAGTTTAACTGGGTAATTTATTTTATCACAAGAGAACGTTTATATGGATTCCTTTGAATATTTTAGGGAATTAGCTTCGCAATATCGACGGTGAAACTACCAAACCACGTATCTCGTTTGCGGTGTTTAAAAATCTACGCTCGCATTTTATTTTTTTAAAGTAGACCAAATCAATATCATTCCTTGAAATTTTCACAGAATTTTCTCCGCACGAAGAGGAAAAATCACAGAAATTTTCAAGACTGGACGATAAGTAGTTTTTCATTTAAAAAATAAAGTATGACAGGAAGTCTGCGACGTCGCAAACCGAGATACGTGGTTTGGTAGTTTCACCGTCGATATGCAAAAAATTCACTAAAATTTGCACAAAAATCCGCATAAACGATATCATGTAAAAAAATAAAATTCCCCGGTTAAATTTGGCAATAGCTGATGTGGCTTGGTTCCTTTTTGCCTAACGCGGTCCAATTACAGTTGTTTTAAAGAGGAGCCTTTTTTATTTCAATTAAGGCAAGATTTCAGTAGGTGATACGTTCCACATGCCTCCAATGGTGACGTTTCGAACTGAAAACAAATAAATTTTAATGTTAGAAAATGGTAACAGTTCGCTCAAGATAGCAGCATAAGTCCAGTCATCTCTGGTGCGATGTGCACTTACTGCTGAGATGTCGCAGGCAAATAGTAAAATCAGGCATTTTACCAAATGCCTATAGGGCCGGATTTACCTACATGCCGCTCATGGGCCGCCTGTATTTTTCCGACCCCTTCTCATTTGTTTTGAAACATCAATAGATAGTATTCGACAGTGGTTTGATGTATCGTTTGGTTCAAAACAATAGAATATAACCTCAAACACAAATTTAACAATTTAATTTGGAAAAACTGAAAATGAGAACATTCCTAACAATTTCACTTTTCATTGCCATTTGGTACTCGACATGCAGAATAAAAATTCGATCACATAAGACCCGTCACCTCAGATTTCTAAATTGACTTTTGAGGCTTTGGTTACATATTGAACCAAACGATATCAGTATGATCACACCTGTGTGATCTGTCGAATACGATCTATAAAAACCATTAAGTGAACGTGCCGGTGGGGCAGGGGTGTATAAGACGCGTTTACTCATGTTGGGCACATTTTTTGTAAAAGTCCTGTCAACACTAATATAAGTTCAGTTCCGTGAACCCATCCCTGTTTCGACAAGGCCTTCCATTTATAAAAAATAACGAGAAAATTATGAAAGAACAAACATAAATGTGGTTACAAATTTTAACTCCCACCGCCGCGCCGACCGCAGTGTGTTTGACGCAATGCGTGAAGTATTCATGCAGTCTTGCAGGCGCTATGTGTTTCATGCCGACTGCCGCGCCGCCGCTCCGTTCCAGGTCAAATTGCGTGTTTGGTTTCTCTCTTAACTCGTCTAATTAAAGATTTTGCCTCTTGTATCATCAAAAGACAACTAAATTAGAAATTACTATACTATTTCTCTCAGGAAATTAGAGGTTTTGTCGCTTTTTCTCGTTTGTACTTTATTTTCTGAATCCGATTGTTTTCTCTCATTTTTTTACACCTACATTCAAAAAGATTGCATTTGCCGCTTCCTAAATTTTGCCGCCATGGGCCGCGGCCCATGTGGCCACCCCCTTAATCCGGCCCTGAATGCCTAGGCAAATAGTCAGATATGCTGACTTAGATTGAAATTCTGAATCTGTTCCTAATTTTAGAAAAAATAATTCATTGCTCCTGTAAGAAAACATTCTCAGTAAAAGTTTGCACCCCACAATAGTATTTTAAGCGATTTTCAGCTTCTGAACATACACTTATCTTGAAATTTTCAGCATGTCATAAGATACAGACTTTTTAGAATTTCAACATTTAAAAATATGATAAGCGATTGAAGAGGAGGAGCCCAAAAGATTTCATAGGTTTAATGAGTTGCTTTTCAAAAAATATTGAAAAATCGTGAGCTCTTCGCCATTAATTCACAAATTATTGTAGACCGTCAAAATTTAACTATCTGCCGAGGCATTTCACAAAATGCCCGATTTCACTATTTGCCTGCGACAGAGACATCAATTTTTGCGCACTTAATGCTTGCTTTTAGATCTCGTTTTTGTGTGAATGAGACTCCTTTCGACTCAGAAATTATTCAAAGCTATCCCTGGATCTAGGAACGGCCCCCTTGAATTGTTTGAGAGAGTTGGCAAAGTGACTCGGGATAGTTTCATGGAACCGCGGAGCTTCAATATCATGGAGGGTGAAGCTGGAGTCGCCAGAGCGTGGAATCCTAAATTTTTCCATCCCTTGCGCTCAGTTCTCACCTTGGCTCCGTTGGAATTCGGTTGAGCATACACGGTGGCGTGCCCGGGGGTGCGGCGGCGGCGCCACTATTGATATTCATATGAGCGTGGATTTCGCCCTCGCAAGTCCTCCCTCCGACTGTCACCCGCCACGAATATGAGCGGAATAAGGCGGAGGAGCCCCGATTGGTCTTTTTGAGCTTTGTTCCGGATCCGAGAATGGAGGGTGGCTCCGGGCGGGGAAGTTTCCCTGAGAAAACAGTGGCGTGGCGTGCATTGCGATGTATCGATTTTTATGCCATTTAAACCCATGGTAAAGAATCGATTGTTAAGGTGTTCGCTGCGAACACCCTGTTTATCGATTCTTTCCCATAGTGGCATAACAATCGATATATCGCAAAGCACGCCACGCCACTGTGAGAAATCCTTGCGGCTCCAGCGCACTCTCCTCAATCTGCAAAGCATACATTCGCGGGGGACCTGTTTGACCTACCTTTCGAGTCAATTCACTCTCTTTTTCACCGGGGGCTAAATAATTTAAAGGGTGCGCTCTAATGGAGCGAGTTTTTTTTATTATTTTTTTTGAGCCTCGAGGAGAGAGAATTTCTCCTAGTGTTCTGTGGCCAAATTTCCCTCCGTGCTCGAAATTACATGGGGACCGGCATTGCCAATGTTTACTGAAAACAATGGGTCTTTTCGTGCAAGAGGGATTGACACGAAAAGCACATACATGTCGTCACCTTCCAGGCAAAGTATCACAAGCGCTATGCGACGTTTAAAAATTTCCGCCGCCATTTTATTTTTTTACAGAGAAATTGTTCAACGAAGCTGTCCGAAAATTTCACTGAATTTTCTTTGTGCTGCCGATAAAATTTAGTGAAATTTCCAGACAGATTCAACCAGCAATTTCTCAGTAAAGAAATAAAATGGCGGCGGAAATTTTTAAACGTCGCATGGTGCTTGTTATACTTTGCCTGGAAGGTGACGATGTATCACATTCACACCTTGGCGTGCAAATTGCATGTTTTACATATAACACGCTTTTCCAAGTCTCCCGTATCCGCGGACAGTTTACCTCAGGCACCGTCGACCAGTTGATATTATTAGTATTATTAGTAGTATAGTAAGTACCAGTGAGAGTAGTGGTAGTAGTGTTAAGTATTATTAGTTATCTACGGACGGAGGAGTGAGAAACCCTAACCTGAATAACACACAAATTCGAAAAATATTCTATCGCATGGTTTCGATGACTTTCAGGGGTGGGTTTGTTTGTTCTCGTTTTCAACCGTCCGTTTCTTTTTTCTTTCCCTGTTTTGCAAAGAGAAAAGATTATAATCAATTGAAGTCTGTTAGAGGGATTGTTCGTTTAGGTTAGGTTTTCTCGAGTCTCTCTCTGAGCAAATCTGACTACCAACCACCACCAGAAACTGCCCACAAATACAGTGAAGAAAATGTGTGTGAAAAACTACATAGATGGTGCGCTAAATGCGTGGATTTCAGACTTAATTAAGGTGCTTACCGTGATTTTGGTGCAATTTGGCTCGTAGAATGTTTAGTCACATGACTATGCCGCAGGCAGTTAGTCAAATCAGACATTTTATCAAATGCCTCGGCAGCGAGTCAAATTTTGACTGTTCATGAATTTGTTTAAATTAATGACGAGAAGCTCACGAGTTTTCAATATTTTAGAAATAATGACTCTTTAAACCTCCGGAATCTCTTTGTTTTTCCCTCTGCAAACGCTCTTCATGAATTTAATTTTTAAAATTTTAAATAACTTGTGTTTCATGTGACATGATGTAAATTTCAACATAAATGTTCGTTCAGGAGCTAAAAACCGTTTAAAATACTATTCTATGTTACACATTTTTACAGAGACCTCACTTTCTTACATGCCCTGGTAAAAATTGGCGATAAGAGCTGCGTTTCAAAATACCATAGGAATTCTTATAACCGGCTAAAGAAGGCTACAGAAAATCATATAGCTGGCTGTAGAATGCGGAGAAAATCATACGGCCGGGCTATACGAAGCGATAAAAAATTATGCAGCCGGGCTATCGTTCCTATCGCCGGGCTTTACACTTTATCGCCTGACTGTTGCTTTTTCGCCATCGATTATAACAGGCCATAAGAAATTGTGTAGAAATTCGTGTGCTTCGGAAATCATTAAGTTTGATACGGAACCACCTTAATATTTACAAAACACACATTATATTTCCCTTTAATACATTTTTTTTTTCATCAATTAAAATGAGAATAATCCATACAGGATGTGCAAACATTTCAAAATCATGAGTTGACTAACGCTGACTCCGCCAGATTAAATATTACAGCCTAACACAAAGCGGAGCGGCGACGCACTGGCCCCTACAAACCTAACAGGGATACTTCACGCATTGCGCAATGCGTGAAGTATCCCTGTTGGGTTTGTAGGCGCCAATGCGCGTTTCGCGCTGGCTGCCCGCCCGCCGCGCCGCAGCGTACCACGGCGCTTGAAGCAACTATTTCACACCAGAGGTATTGCATGTTGACAATTCTGAAAATCTTTAATTTTGTTCGGTTAAAATCGCTTATTTTTACTAATTTGAAGAGATGTGTGGTTATAATCTCAGGTTATAGAAAAGAAATTAGCATTTACTAGTTCCTCAGGGGAGAGACTGACCGAGGAACGACTATAAATACAGCGTGAGAAAATGCGCTTATGATTTTTCCGACGCGGTTTCATTTGAAATCACATTTTAGCGGTGGACAAAAATCCCATAGATGGCTCGAATGTTTTTTCAGCGTGGAGGTGACATCTGCGAAGGAGGCGATGATGAGAGAAAAGTGACATGCTGCAGAAGTAGGAGACCACGAAGAGGAGGGAGAGATATAGCGGAGGCGTCTGGCGACGCGAAGTGCGAAAGGAGGAATTATGGGATGTAGAAAGCCGAAACCGAAGCGTACCTAGCGTAGTCATGAGCAGTCCCACAGGGATTACTCAAGCATCACGGTGCAGCCGCGGTGATAACTTGCAGCCTTTTAGGCTGACGACATAAAAATCTCTCAATCCGGAAAAGGCACCTGTAAAAAAACGCATGCTTCCCTCTTCTGCTGCTCACCTGCACACCGTGAAAAAACCTCACTTTTTATATGGATTACGTTTTGCGATAAAAAGCCACTATCTCTGGCTCTTCCATAAAGCACCTTTCTGCATAGGGAAACCAATGGCATACATGTTATTTCTAAAATGAGCCAGAAATAGTGGTTCCTCATTGCAAAATGAGGTCCATATGTATATGATCGTGCACGGGGAAAGGGATTTTAGCGTCAAAAAATAAAACTGAGGTACTAATTTACGAGTGTGTTTTATGAATATCTGGCACAAAGAGCGATTGGAAATGGTCCAACCGAATTGGAGTTACGGCGGTTCGAAGTTCGCGGTCAAAATGGAATCGATTTAGGCATACAAAACTATGCCCAGTTTCAATATACCACAGAGGTCCAGAGTTGCCCGATTCAAATGCAATTCATGCCCTCTGTTGTCGCCAAAATGAACTAATTGGACTGAGTTTTGAAATTAGGAATTGCAATTTTAGGCTCATCCATAAAAGTATTCATCTGCATGGAAAAACTTATGGCCCATATCCTGTTCCTAATGTGTAATTATAATTCGTCCTTTTAATGGACAAAATAAATGCAAAATTTCTCACCTCCTTTTCCCATCTTTTCCCCTTTTCTTCTTATTTTAAGAGTAGGTTTATTCAATTTGATGGAGGCACCAACGGCTAGGTCAAGCTCTGCCAAATAACTGTCCAATAACGATAAAAGTTAAACATCGCAACCAGGTCGAGTCTAAAATTGTGTCCATCTTTTTCCGGCTTCACGTATGACTGCATCATAAAATAATGGATATGAAAAATTAGAAATATAACCTGCAGTGACACTAATGATGAAAAAGGTAGGTGTGTAAATGAGTGAGCGTTATCTGGCTACATTCCTTCACAACTAATTAAATATTCATCAATCAATTGAAATCTCCAAATTAATTCTTCCGCTATCTGCATTGTGTCAGGAATCAATTACGGATATATTGCAGATATTTTATGGCTTATGAACTGATATACTTTTCTCTCACAAACTGGTCTGTGGTTGTTGAAGTTTTAGGCACGGTGAATACACAGTTTTCACTCGTTGCATTTTACACGGAATATTCAACTTTCAACTAGATTATATTACAGTCATACCTACGCAGATTGTTTTATCATAACCGTAAACTGTGGTATATGATGTCTACTTTTTTTATTATCGTAGTTCTGAAGTCTTCACGTGATCAGTGCTATTTTAATATCATCAAACTGAAGATTAGCATGATATTTTAATCAATCAGTTTTAGTAGCTGTAATTAACCTTGTAAGAGTTTTTCCGGAACTTCAGAATGTAAGAAAAAGAGGAAGAGGAAAAGAAAAGAAAAATATCGGATGAAGATAAAGGCTCTAGAGCTGAAATGCTTGATTTAAAATTTGTCATCACAAATAAAGTAATAGCCAGCAATTAAAGCTTAGAGCCTTTTAAAAGTACAGCGCACTATTGCATTTCTAAGGCATTTAGAAATCGTGGGAATTTTGCAAAAGGCTTACGTACTGTTTAAAACCGCACATGCATCGAGATAATGAGGGCTTAATAAGTAAATGCCAGTTTCTCTTAGTTTTCCGTAATTTCCAAAATTTTCGTAATTTTCTTTTCAGTTTTCACTCCAGGCTTCCTGGCCTGTTTGCCACTAATCACTTTCCATGCTTCTCCTTGCCTTGATACTCCAGGTTCTTTTCGATTTCTTGTTCATTTATTTTTGTTTTTCTTGTTCTAATAACTTTTTACTATTTAATTTAATAATGTAAAAGCAGAAGTTTATTTATATTTAGTATATAAGTTAAATTCAAGATTTAAAAGACCCTACAGGTCTGTAGTCATACTTTGTATATCGTTACTTTGATTAAAAAAAAAAAAAAAAAAAAAAAAAAAAAAAAAAAAAAAAATCACAAATAAAGTAATAGCCAGCAATTAAAGACTTTTAAAAGTACAGCGCACTATTGCATTTCTAAGGCATTTAGAAATCGCGGGAATTTTGCAAAAGGCTTACGTACTGTTTAAAACCGCACGCATGCATCGAGATAATGAGGGCTTAATAAGTAAATGCCATCGAAAGCACGAACTCGGCATAAAGCGCCTTCATTTTTCCACGATACTCTTCGCATTGTCACGCAGTTAGTTTAGTCGCTTACCTGACCAAACGCTCGTAAAGGTCACCAATCTCATTACACGCACACAAGTATGCCAATTGCCACCATGCATTCAAAGAAAAAGAGCGACAATTTCGAATCAAGGAAAAATAATCAGTTTGTCTTGCGTTATCTACGCTTTATCTACTTATAACTTGAAGCTTGAAAATGATCAACAATATTACTAATGCTTACGACACGCATGTCGCATCACATTTGTTTCGTATACATACATGCAGAAGATAAAATAGTGAGAAACACAACCAGGTCGTTTCGGGCCAAATACAAGAAAACAAATCTAACAATTACAACAAAATATGAGCTTGCTCGACCAAGTGGTAGATAATCTTTTTTCTGCGTAAATGCGTTCAATTTGCCGGTTGCACTTTGTGAAAGCAGACAGTTGAAACTGGCAGATTAACGAAAAATGATGAGGTCAGTCACTTGAAAATTTTCTACGTTAGACATGGACGGATACTTTTGTCACCGTTCGAAAAAAATGGCGACTGATATCATTAACAGTAGTATTACAAGCCATGATTTCTCTGACCATAGTTAACTATGGTGCACATGGAGTATAGCCCATGCGAGTAAAAGAACCACTCATCTGATGAGGCAGGGGTGAAATAGACCGTTGAAATCGCCAGAAACGGTGATTAGAATCAATCATGATTGCTTTTACAAGGGTTACATACCCGCGTTGATATTTGACGAAGAAATGTGGCAAAGATCTAAGAGTGTTTTGCTTCTCCAAAGAAATGCTGCTATCTGACCACGATTTAAAGATCAGCACAAATGACTCATTTGTATTGTAGCATACACTAAGCTTTCAATTACAAATTCAAAGATCACGAACAAGCAATGAGACGCAGAGATAGGCGTGTGGTATCACTGCGTGACCGAAGGCGCGTCTTTGGCTTCAAAGCCTGTTGAAAGGTGGTCAGGTATTGATACGCGGATAGCTCTGACTTAGCATACATGGTTTTGGTTGTTATCTTATGTTTATCAATGTGTCAATATCGATTAGGGGGAGAAATTAAAAAGGAATAAAAAGAGTACTCGATTTCAGTGATTTGACTACCCTTCAGTAGATTCTTAAAAAAGCTTTCTGTCAGCAATTCAAAAACTAATTTTTAAAAATTTCCCCCATAATAGTTTTGCACTTTCTTATTTGCTTTACAGAACGAGTTTCGCTACAGCGAAGACTGAAGATAGCACCGTACATTTTTAAAGAAATGTGTTTTTATAAGTTTCAAAAGTGATTTCGAGAGCGTGATTATGGGGGTTGCCCTTTACGACTTTCGGGACACTTAAATATAGTGAGAAGTTTTTTTTTTTTTTTTTTTTTTTTTTTACATATAAAAACTAAAAATGGAATGTACCTAGTTCATAAGCTCATAAGTTATTTTAAAAATACAACTATATATACTAAGTATACAGGGTGGTTTATGAAACATAGTCTGACATCAGGCTGACTTACTTTTACTAGGGAATCAAGTAACCTACACTCAAGTACAAAATGTCATTATCAGAAGTCAAACGATTCCTAAAAAAACTGTTCCGAATCATGACTAAAATCTAATTTTATTGCAACGGGAACTCTACAAGCCCCCATTCATAGCGCGGGCGAGAGTTTCAGAGCTCTCTTTAATTAAGGTATAATAATGTTCATTAGTTAATGTCATTGTTACGTAAATATATATTTGTCACGAAAAATGAAATTAGCGAGTTTAAACATGGTTTAATGTTGCCTGGAAAAATCGATTAAAACTAATCGATTAAAACTAATTACCTTCCTAAGCTCATCCAATGTTTGTGAAGAACTGCTGTTTGATGAATATATTTACGGCGAAAACGGAAAATGGGTTTCAGCTATTAGAAAAATGAGGATTTCCTTTAGTGCTTCAAAGATCAGAGATGAAACAATATTTTCAGCCATACACATAAACATAGTTGACAGGAATTCCGCTTCCGTGAGCGCATAAAGCGTGCAAAAACGAGTGCATATATTCGCTTGAATAGTTTAGTTTCTGAATTTTGCGCTCGAATAATGAGGGAAAGGAGACTCATAAAATACCAAAAACCTTCCCAGTACAAAGGAAAATATATATTCCTCTTTATCTTACCTCTTTTACGCGTATGTATTGATGCTTGAAAGTAGAGAATTTATTATATGTGATCAATTGGAGCCACTTGTGCATCAGAGATCTAACAACTATGAAAACCGTTTATGCGCGAAGAGTGCGTCTAAGTAAGGTTTTCATTGCGGTCGAACTTTTTACAATGACCATTGCAACAAGAGATGCTGCATCTTGTCATATCAGCAAGGTGCAGATTCTCCTACTAGAATACGATTTGCACCTAAAAAACTTCTGAAAAAATCAATTTCTTTAAGCGAAAAATGGAGAGGGTTGAATTGAGGTCCTTAAGTATTAAAGTCAGTTCTCTGAAAATACTCTGAAATGTTTGTTTAAACTTTCCACCTATTAACATTGCCTCACCGGACCAACCATTCATATCGCAATCATTGTTAGATATGGATGTCAAGCAGATATCTATTTTTCTTATACGTAATTTAGCTCGACAGTCGACAGGCCCCTAGTGAAGTTTAGCCTCCGAAAATACTTCTGGCACTCCGTCCTTTACTCCATGCGGAAGTCGAAATGGCAATTCTGATCATTTTTTTTTTTTTTTTTTTTTTTTTTTTTTTTTTTTTTTTTTTTGTCATTTTGACAAAATATATAAAACACACATCGTTCCGTCTAAAAATGCTGTTAAGAAACTAATTTAGAAAAAGGCCAATTTTTAAAAATCACCAAATATAGACCGATTTTCTACAGGTGTGGCTGTAGCTCTGAGAAAAATGATATGTATTCTGATTATTTTTGAGCAAAATAAACGGGACTTTAACCGTATTCTGTCATATTTGACTCGGTAAAAGTTAAAATATTTTCCTAAACCTAATTTTAATGTCCTCTAAAATTGACATTATAGAGGATGTATATAAACCAGACTTTTATAACACACTGGTAACATTGAAAATTAAATATGAACTGAAAAGCAAGTGAAAAAAGAAATAAAGATGAAAAATATAATGTGTCGATTGAAATACCGTTTTAGAGATTTCATGTGTAAAATGTATGTAAAACTTACGGAGAGAAAAAAGTGAAATAAAGTTGGCATCAAAATACTATAAAATTTAAACATATTTTTCTATGCTGCTGTAAACTGTAAATTAAAACAACCACTTGCAAAATAGAAGACTAAAAATTTAAGATTTTTTTTGTAGAAATTCAGCGAAAAAAAGGATCTCGTAAAAGTGCATGGTTACTTTTTTAGGTAGATCTAAAAAGAGTAAAAAGAGTAAAAAGCTAAAAAAAGCTTAAAGCTTAAAAAGAGTTTTTAATGCGTTTACTCTGAAACATTTTAAAAGTTTTCCCCTCGTATTTTTGTCTCTTTTCCTTCAAACAGTTAATCCGATTTTGGCAAGAACAGAGAAATATCGTTCCCCTCTGTACAAACCATCTTAACTCAAGCCTTAATGCCCAACCCTGTGCAACAATATTCCGCCAGAAAAGGCATCCAAAAAACAAACTCAGTCTTGCGACTCCATGGAGCTCTTGGTTCATAAATATCGGAGAAGACTTTCAATCACTTTTCACTAGCCGAAGTAAACACGTAAGTCACAACTTCGAGGCGACGATCCATCCGAACCGGAGAGAACGAATGGAACAAATGTCAGACAGCAAAGAATTGTTACTTCAAGGCATAAAAAAATGCGAAGCGAAACTTTTCATGCCTAGAAGTAATAATTCCTCTTCTCCCGAGCGCCGCGCCGCGGCGAGAACCTCCGGGACAACCTCCGCGAGACATGTGGTCCGGGCGACGACATGTGGTCCCGGCTGCGGTTCCCGCGCCACCGTTGGGCAAGGTCAGGAGCGGGAAGCGAGAGTGGGGACGACCGGCGCCGCGACGCGCTCAATCAGCGAGCGATTAGTCTCCGCCATGAGCGACTGTGCGCGCATCGAGGAACGTGACAACTTTAACCGCGCCGTCCTCCGACTCGCCTTAAAACGCATCGACGCGCCCGCCATACACCGCACCAAGTTCTCGTTCGGGGAGAAGTGTGCCGAGCTCGCTGTACACGACGCGGCGAGCGGCCTCAAGTCATGCGCCAATCATGAGGTCAACGGGACAGACGCGGAGTCTGACGCACGCGATGGCGGCAGTTTACACGATCGAAATAACAGGACGTACCTAAAGCCTAGCGAGGAAACTAGTTCACGCGACACGGTTGACAGGACAAAATTCAAATCAACTACAAGCGACGGAATCAGTCTCCACGACACGGTTGACAGGACAAAATTCAAATCAACTACAAGCGACGGAATCAGTTTCCACGACGTAGTTGACAGGACGAAGTTCGTGTCAACTGTGTGCGACGGGACACGCGACGCAGCCGACGGAAGGGCACGTATCACGTGCGGGGTGCGTACGTTACACGACACGGTTGACACGATACACTCTGTGACACGTGCGTGCGACGGAACTAGTTCACACGATTCGACTGACATGTTAGGCGTGGAGCCTGGTGCTCTCGACGAGGCCAGTCTTAGGCTTGACACGACCGACCCATGCGACGAGGTCCTCAACAGGAACTCGGGGTCCGATGCATGGTACGAGTCCAGGTATGAGTTATCTTTGGAGTGCAGTGGACACGATACAGTTGACAGGACGGATTCGGAGTCCTGCGAATGGAACGAGACAAGTTCACGTGGGATAGAAGGAGCGAACTCGGATATTGATGTGCGGGAAGAGTCTCGTTTAGAAGGTAGGTTGGGATGTGAGTCGGACGTAGATCACAGTTTACACGACAGCGTTGACACAAGCTCGAAATCCGACGTGCCTAGTTTACACGAAGCGGTTTACCGGACAAATTTCGAGTCTCGACCGCCTGATTTAGTTTGGTGTTCCTCGGCCACAAGTGCGTGGGTGAACTCGAACGCCGAGCAGAGTTCACAAATAGTTGACAGTGTTGATCCGGATTCCAGTGCGTGGGAAGCGCCGGATTTCGAGTCGTGTTTACTCAAAACTGAGAAGTCGAACTCGTGTGAACTGCCAAGTCCGGTGACGAGTTTACACGACGCGGTAGTGCGATGTGATGTGGCCCAAGTAAGGGAAATTCTCGCTCGCGGGGCGGACCCCGATGAACCGGACTGGAATCACAGTGGAAATCCGCCGATACTCCTCGCTGCATCAACTGGATGCGTGCCTGTTGTTAGGTTAGTCTTCTTCTCGTCTCTTCTCTTTAAACCATGCAACGGCCAGTAGCTTCTACTGTGGGAGCTCTGCATAGAGTACATAGAGTCGTAATGTAATTGGGTGAGCTGGAGCCACTTTTAAGCATTTTCCAGGTCCCGAATTCCGAGACTCCTGTGTGACGCCGGGTCACTTTTTCGATACATAATCGATTGGTTGCGATACACGGGTACCCGGCCATCTGATGTAAACAAAGAAGATAGGAATCACCACGTATTCCATACCACCATTTTGGATCGAACATGTATCGAAAAAGTGACCCGAACTCGGCGCACACCGGGCTCGGAACTCGTCGAGCAGAACATGGCGCCAGCTCTCCCATTTACATTACGACTCTATGTACTCTATGGAGCTCTGTCAGTTGAGCCTGAAAATTAGTTTCCCCGTTGGCTCTTGACCTGATAGGTTGAGCATTTGTTTGATCGAATGAGCAATTTTTGGTAAACTTGTCGGACACACTGCTAAACAGCCAGCAAACAGGGGAGTTGCTGCTCGTAAAGAAGCGCTGAGTCCTGTTACAGTTGAAGTTCCCGCCAACCGTTGGAATACTGAAGCAGGAAGAAAACGATTTGCGTCGGAGACACAAGACGGGCGGGATGATAGGACGTATTTACGCCTAGAGGCATAAAATTGACGGACGTAATTGTAAAAACAAGACGACGGTTCCGACAAGAACGAACGTGATGAACGCTCAAAAACTAGAGTACCCCCAAAACTTGAGGGAATGGAGGGGGGGTTACAAATGAAATGATCGACTCACAAATGGGCAGCAGCCGGATTGTTGAAACTTTAACTGGCTATTTCGGCACGATAAGAGAAGATATAGCCCTATCTGCGCCGTGTAATATATCGATTTTCGATTCTTGCCGTGCCGACATAAATTTCAACAATCAGGCTGCAGACCAACTGAATGTTGGGTTCGGAGGTGTACAATACAAAAAATAATCTTGGGTTAAGGAGCCTCCACTGCCTCCAGTTCCCCCTTTTACCTCGTAATTTTAATGGGAGATTAAGAAAGAGGGGGGATTGAGAAGAATCATTAAGAATGACGGAGAAACCGTGTAAGCTGACATTTAGTTTCACGATTTTGAAAGGTTATTTCTACGGCCAAATGACGGGTGCCCTTGTCAACGGGGGTTAATCTACTTTGAGATAAAAATTAGGACTCCGCTGCTCCCGTTCCAAGTTGATATAGGCCACAAAAGATAAAAACGTCCATTGAGTTACGTGCATGTAAAAACGAAAGTAAAAGTAGAGAAAAGTATCAAGAAAGGCAGAGCTATGGAAACTTTGAATATCTTATTTTGAAAGCTACACCGATGAAGTGATTTTCGCAATTTCTCAATTTTGCTCTCATGAACAAAGGGATCCGAGCCGTAGGGGCTTCATTTCACTGCAAAGTTGCGTACTTTCATACAAAAAATATTACTATCGCGCGGCGACAGTACAGGTTGTTTCATTAAAGATATTATCATTATTATTATTATTTATTTATTTATTTTATTTATTTTTTTTCAAAATTTTAATCATTGTCTGAAGCTGGCAATGTGTTCAATACGCGTCTTTTTGGATACGCTAGGTGTTTTTTATTGAATGGATCAAGTATATTGGGTGAAACAAAACTAAAATATCCTTAGAGTTTCGAGTTTAAGGTGATTCGATGGACGCCATATTTTGTGTCAAAACAACATGCGATAGATCGCATCGATCGGTTACATTTTTACAGCTACTCGACATTTTTTTCGAATTTTGAGATCGCAATTCTATTGTTAGGAGACTGAAGAGTTCGCCTACAAATTTTGACAAACAAATTCAACGTATTATAGGCGTGATTTTTTTAGAGGGAAAATATGGAATTCGAATGCAGTTTCAATATCAGTGTCGAATGCGATATTTTCCTTCTAAAAAAAACACGCCTTTATTCAGTTGAATTAGTTTGTCAGAATTGGTAAGTGAATTCTGTAGTCTCCTGACAACAGAATTGCGATCTCAAAATTCGAAAAAAATGACAAGTAGCTGAGAAAATGGAACTAATCGATGCAATATATCGCATGTCGTTCTGACACAAAATATTGCGTCCATCGAATCACCTTCATCTTCATAAATAAAAAAATAGATATGCGTTTTTTTTCCTGTACTGAAAATTGGGAACTTTTACCTTACATGCAGTTTGAATGCATCTCAAAATCACTGGGACTGAGTTACTACTTACGCTGGAGGACGTTATCATAAAACGAAATTATGGCCTCTTTCGGAAACTTTTCTTCTCTATGTACGTCACCAAGGTATGCGGACGGATATGATAATGGAATGCATTGTTCTTTTAAGCCCGAAACCGTTCGCCGCGTTGTAAATAGTATCGGCGGAAGAATGAAACAGTCTTATATGACCGAGATAAGGCCGTGGTTGCTAAATTTCATTTAAAAGGGCCGTAAAATCCGTTTGATCATCCGATAAATTGCGTTAAGCTTACAAGCTGTCGTTAGAACATTTGGCAATATTGTTGTCGGAAAAATTAAAACTCTCATTGCACTGAAATAATTGTTCGAAAACTGGTGGCATCAGATTTTATTTCCTTCTGAGGACTTATTTGTTTTTTGCTTTGCTGTATGTCGATTCGATCATTGGAACTGTTTACGTGGAAACTGCACGAACTATATCGAATTTACTGGCACTACGTTTTCAGCGGTCACTCTCCAAAAATTCTGAGAATGCACCTCGGTCGTTTCATTGAATGGCATAAAGAGAGCAAGTATAAATGTGGCACCGATTTTCCTCATGCAATAAGATATGCAAAATTTCAGGAAATTTTAAAAAATAAAATATCATAGTGAAATATCATGAGATTTCGTAATAAAACTTGATAATTTTTTTTTAGGAAAATGAGACCACTCAACAGTCTGTGCTCAGTACTCTGAGAAATGCCATTTTGCATCTCTGCACACATTACACTCTCTGCCAATATTTTATTGAGAAAAAATACCACACAGCTACGGCACAAGTTGGGTCAATCTCATTTTATTTTATTTTTTTAAACCGAAAATATTTTACATAAAAATTAAACATGGAAAGGGGGCGGGAGATGAATCCTTTTTTATTTTTTCCCTCCTTTCTTTAAATCCTAAAAAATGGAGATTTAACCAAACACAAAATAAATTTCGATTATTATGTTTGAAAGTTTTTTCAGAGGGAGGTTTTCAATTTTCTACAGATGAACTTAGCGTAAATCTAAAGCAGGTTTTAATACACACTCAAGAGAGACTCTGCATGGGAGGCACCGGGGATGCGAAAACTTTCCTGTCATCTCGTCGTTTCCCCCACAAAGAAACGTAACTACAGTTCAATGTTGCCAAATTGCCTCGCGCAAATTGCTGTTGTACCATGAGAGTATCGGGAACTTCTAGCCGAAAATTACACAGATTATCCTCTTTGATCTCGTGCAAAAATCAGACTTTCCAACGAAAACTGCGGGGTTATACTCTCGTAAAAAATTAGATTGTTTGAGTCAGTTTCACAAGGTTGGAATTGAGTTACGTCCCTTCTAACGAAACGAAGATATGTAGGTTTTTCTCCAAACTGGCTCTTGAAAAGAGTAAGTACAAAATGCTGAGTGCGGAAAACTCGGCGCTGTAATATGACGAGTTTTCGCTCAATGCACATCGCTGCTTCATTTTTGAGCGGTGAGATCATGACCCCGGCCAAGATGCGCCGACGACGTGCGAAAGAGAACTCACAAAAAACTGCTACTTATCATTCGGCCACCTCGGAGCCTCATTCAATGCAACGTTGCCGTTTATGAGTAAACCATGAATATTTGACGCAAGCTCTTCGGAAAATTTGGGTCGAATTATCACCGTCGAGGAAATTGCCGGGTTGTTTACATTTGGCGGCCGCGTTTCCGCGTTGCTTATTTTAAATTTTCGCTGTTCCTCGATATTTATCGTGATTGGCAATGATTTTAGATTTCGTCGTATTCGCTTTTTTAAACGCATTTCACCTCTTCAGCGAACGCCAAGTCTCCATATATGGACATAAAATTTTAGGTTGGCATCATTCGTCCGTACGGTATCTTCAAATAAAACTTTATTCGCCGGTGTCGTATCCTTAACTAGAAAGTTTTCCAAATACCGTAAAGGTAGACATTACGAGATGTCTCTTCACCGCTGAGGTAACTCTATCGGATGACTTTCTGACCGCCTACTACAGAAAAACTTTCGACCGCTAAGGTGACTTTCCCGGATGAATTTTTAATCGATAACTGGAAAACCGAGGAAAATAATTTCAACGATACTACCAAATTAAGGGTCTCTAATACGGTAAATTTTTTGGTTTGAAAATTCTCACTTGTTGATCATTTTTTTATGAAAATACGGCTCGGCTTTTTTCTGCAAAACTTTTAAAAATGTCAAAAAACGGAAAAGAACGAACTATATGTTGAACAAAAAATGATAATTGGGCCTTTTTTGGATAGTGAAATGTGACAGGAGACTTGTAACGTCGCAATTCGAGGTACGCGGTTTGGTAATTACACATTCACTGTCGAAATGTTCTCCGTATCCCGTAGTTTCGCAGCCAATAGATGGAAGAAAGGAGGCAAAGTTCATCATAGCGCCTGGATGCAACTATTCGTGCTCTATGGATGCGCGTGTTGCGTGAAAAAAGTTGAAGGCGCCCTGGTTTTTCTTGCTTGCACGAAAGTTCGCGCAATGCGCATCTTGCACTTTATGCACTGCCGGTGCCTCAAAGCCACAGCGGTGGCGGAAACACCAATTCAGGGACCTTAACACAGTATATTGTTTGCTTTGAGCATTTTTACTCAGTGCTGTAACTTTCGCGCGTGATCAGAGAACGTTTCGGAGATCAGCTGATACAGCCAGAAAGGTGGAATATTTCCGGTAGATATTTTCTTGGCGTCACTTTTTTGTGATAACGTTTTTGGGGATCAAGAGGTATTATTACGTTGGTAAAATTTTGTCTGCCTCGTTTTGAAACGATACTTGTTTCGTCATTGTTACCACCTTTGAAGCCTACTGTGGCCAGGGTCGGACTGGCTCGCATCTGAGGGCGTGGACCCTTCCTTGGCTGGTCAAGGCGTAATGTGATATTTCCTGGTAGGGCATCTCCTACGTGGAGAGGGGTTCAGAAAATTTTAGCAAAGCAGCATAGGTTTACGCTATTTTCAGGTTCAAAGTTTATTAATCGTATGGAGAAAAAATTGCAAAATTGAATGTACTGAAGTAACCGACACACTTCATTTTCCAGATGCAGCACGGACGTCCATCAAGCACGAATAGTTGTATTTCTGCGCCACGCGCCGTCGTAAACGTTCATCCTTTCCCTCCTTCTACATATTGTCATGGGAACGGAGTTCCCCATGATATTAGAATCAGTGGCGTGGCGTGAATTGAGATATATCGATTGTTATGCCATTTAAACCTATGAAAAAAGATCGATTATCAGGGTGTTCGCAGCGAACACCTAAATAATCGATTCTTTACCATAGTTTCAAATGGCGAGATATCGATAATCGATTATTCACGCCACGCCACTGATTAGAATCGTTCCGTTGCTTTCGCTATGGGATTCCCTATACCTCTGCGACCTTGAGCGTTTCGCCCAGTCTCCGATTTTTGGTTGATTTTCCGATGTATCAAAAACCGTTGTATTTTTTAGCCAATCATGTCTCTACGTCAAGTTGTGTTGATTGCTAAAATTCGCTTTCAGCGAGTTTTTTTCCATCTTGAGATGTCGTGTCTGACTGGTAAATCTGCGCAGAACCACGAAGTTCCGTTTTTAGGCAAATTCTTTTTTTTGGGAGGTTCTGATTGGTTATTTTTCGCCATCAGTTTTCTGTTCGTTGGTGCAAAAGATCGCCTACCTCGGTGTTCTTGAGAAGCCGCCATTATCCCACCTCAAATTTGAAAAATAGAAGTAAAGAAATAATAACCATCGTACAAGGTGGAAAATTGTTCTGCAGGACTCGTTACGGATAAAGAAGTCAAAATCAGAGCTCGATTGATTGATTTAATTCATGGATACGCAAATATTGCCTTAGCTCAACTGCCGCGATCGGAATGCATGCTGACATGAACCTCGAGACGCATTAAAACAGTGCGAATCATGGCTCCTACAGCAATACAGCAATGCGCTTCATATCATCCCAAAAGCAGTCAAGGTCTCTTGTGATTAGTCCCGCCCATTGCCCGAGTCTTTTGTATGCTATTTTTACTCTCGCCCACGTGGATCCATGATAGCCTAGTTGACAAAACCGCCTCGTATTTTTGATTCGGTGCGGGCACCCGGCGATCGGGAGTTCGATACCCGACGGTGTGAACTACTTTTTAATGGTTGTATTGAATGTTTTAGACTAATCATCAAAAAATAATTAATACTAGATGATAAATGTACGAACATTTTCTCGTGAGTTAATATGTTAAACAAAAATACTGGAATATACCTTCTTCATATAATCAGCCACATGTTCCCCCAAATTAATGACGTTATTTTCTTTTTTCAATAAAGTTAATTTGCATTCAACGTTCGTAAGTTAAGCAAAAAGTACCTATTGATACAAATAGAAAGACATGAAAATAGTATGTCTAACATTTCAGTTGTTTTTTTTAATTTATTTTTTGTTTTTTTGTTTTTTCAATAAAACAAATTGACTGGGACTAGAATCATTGTGTCTCTGAAGACAAAAGCTAAGTTTTTTGATACAGAAATACTAATATATTCATCCTTCATATAATCAGGGAGATGTTAACCCAAATATTGATGTATATTTTCTCTGTTCGCCCAAATTAATGATGGTATTTTCTTTTTTCAATAAAACTAATTTACATTCCACGTTCTTAAACCAATATTTTCTCCAAAACTCAGCAAAAAATAACAATTTATACCTACGCAAAAAGTAAATAAATAAATAAAGCAATGACATGAAAGTAGTATAGGTAGTACACAGCTAACATTTCAGTTACATCTATTTGAATGAAAAAAATGGCAACTTAGGAAGCACATAAGTCACTTATCGACGGTGAAACTACCAAACCACGTATCTCGGTTTGCGACGTCGCAGACTTCCTGTCATACTTTATTTTTTGAATGAAAAGCTACTTAACGTCCAGTCTTGAAAATTTCCGTGATTTTTCCTCTTCGTGCGGAGAAAATTCTGTGAAAATTTCAAGGAATGATATTGATTTGGTCTACTTCAAAAAAATAAAATGTGAGCGGAGATTTTTAAACACCGCAAACGAGATACGTGGTTTGGTAGTTTCACCGTCGTTATGATGCGTATTCGGGCATATGCGTAGAGTAAAAATATCATACTTTACGCCGAAAAAACGAAACTGAAAGTTAAATGCGTTAACTTCCAAAAACCATACATAATCCAACGAAAATAAATAATTGGTAAATAACAGCTTTCTTGTATGCAAAGAAAAAAAATTAAAAATGTTAAAAAAGAGATGTCGACACAAAATTACATAGCCCCTTCAATTCTGAAGATACTACTAACGAACTGTACCTTAACATTTTCATATCCCAGAAGCAAAAGTTCCCATGACGAATATTGCTATCGCTAGCGATTGCAAAAACCAACTTGTTTCTATATTGTGTTTGTTTGCGTTACTGCGTAACACAGCCGAAGGTAGGAGAGATGTGTTTGGGCCTCTTTTTTTAACTTTTCTCCCGAATCTGAGCGACACTTCATTGACAGCATATGTATAGCAGAGCATTGAGAGCTCACGCTTCGCGTCATGGCGCCTTCAATTTTTCAGATGCAGCCCGGACGTCCATTAAGTACGAATAGTTGTATCTCTGCGCCGTTGTAAACGCTCATCCTTTCCCTTCTTCTATTGTCATATTGTGTTTGTTTGCGACATGTTCGCGATAATGGTGCTTCAAGCACTAAGTGAGTAACATAGCCGAAGGTAGGCGAGAAGTATTCGGGCCTCTTTTTTAACTTTTAAAATATGTTTAAAGGTCTCTCAAGAGGTCTATAAAGGGTGCGTACGTCTGTAAATCGAACCGACCAATGCTTCTAAGGGAGTTACACATAGCGAATGATACAGGGGGATGATAAAGCGCCTGCATGTCAACAAAAAGGTGTAGATGTCACAGAAAAGTGTTTACGCTTCAGAAAGTAGTTCTTGGACCTCTATCCACCACATCATTCGTAAAAGCACCTTCCTTTACTCCAAACTCTCTCTTCTCCCCTTCATTTAAAACATTTTCCGTTCATATTCTCGGTCATCATTTTTTTTCTCTTTTTAATTTGATATTTGTCAGAGGGGCGCGTTTTCAGCGCGCAAAGAGGGCGTAACTGCCAATTGCAGATTGGCCTTATGGCCAGTCCGAGCCTGACTGTGGTAGATTGCCCCTGCTCCGATTAAGCCGACAACGGATTTTGAGATCACCAGAAAAAGTTCCATCGGAATAACTTTGTCGGCCTCATTTTGAGATGAGGAATTTGTCGGCATATTCCCTCCTTAGAGCCTTGCTGCAGTCGAACGCAGCTCCGGTTAGGCCGACAGTGGGTTTTGAGGTCGGGAAGAAAAGTTCAGTCAATTTTCAAAAAGTTGTCCATTATGAAGCGGGACACCAAAATTATAACTGACTCCCGGACCAATTTTGGCATCTCAAAATTTCCTCGTTTACTTTAATTTTTTAGAGAGAAACCAATCAACATTTTTGCTGAAAATCGTGTGACTTCAACCCTCCTTCGGGCAAGACAATTTGCAAACATTTCTGGGCGAGATGTCGGTTGCTTTCCTTCCAAAAAATTATAAAACGAGATGAGATTTTGGAAACAACAAGGTATGACTTTTTGCCCTTTGTTTTTTGCGCTCGACGTTCAGACGAGTATCATCATTTTTGCGGCAGCCTTTCCCGGATTTCTGATTCGAGCACCAGCATGGAATTCCAAGCACGATTCTGTAATTAGAGCGTCGCGCCCGTTCATCCTATGTCTAATGGTCAATTGGACTACATTTTGCAATTAAGTATCATAAATTCTGGCCCGGTTCAAAAACAACGTATGTGCCATTAATTTCCCTGTGCACATAAGTGTTTTTTCAGATGAGCCAGAATTTATAGGTCCAAATTGCAAAATGCAGTCCAATTATCCTAAAAACAAGGCCAAAGCTCGAGGCCCAGCTGGCAAGCCGGATTGAAATGAGCATTCGAAAGTCAGACGAACGCAACCTTTTTACCCTACGCGACGTCCCGCGAGACCTTTTCCAAGTCCTCTAAACGGTCGGTGTAATTCCATTTTCGTCACGTTAGTGCGGGGCTACACAGGCGCGGCGGGTAGCAGCTGGTTGGACATGGCCGCAGCCACTCTCGATTTCAGCCATTGAGCCTTTGCAGACAGCGAATCGTAGCGTGGAGTGTTGCGGAGCGGCGCGGCGAGCGCCCATTTTTCACGGGACGACCAAAAAGTCATCGCGAAGCAAAGGGCACTCCGCCACCCTACGCCGCGAATTAGCTGTGCCAGAGTTGTCACTTTTCTCAGTTACATCTATCATACAGGACAATGCTGTCGTGTTAAGGAAGAACGCCGTATGAACCTTCAGACGTTGCCAAATTTCGATCGATAAAACACGAATTTCCTGATGAACTTATGAATACTCCCGATTTTTCAAATAATTTAGTTCGGAATTTTACCTAGAGATTCTGAAAATATAAAGGACACATATTCATAACTTTCCTCAAAAATAAACATTCTATCGAAGGAAATTTGGCAACTCTTGAATTTTCATACGGCGTTCTTCCTTAGCACGGCAGAATTGGCCGCCAGACAGGGTCTGAATTACAAGAGAAAGTACCGCATAGTTTCTCTTCAAATTTTTACGAAGAAGACAATTCACGCAACGGAAAGCTCGGATATCAGGTCCTGAACAAGACATTGACAAAAAAATTTAAGACAGGTTAAATGGAAGTTAGATTATACAGACGATGTAAAGTGTATTTTTCCATAGAGCCAATCTTAACTGTAGATTGCTAATATCTTGTTCAGGAATAGACTTCCAGAATTCCCGTTGTGTGACGCACCGTTTTCCTCGTGAAATTTTAAAGAGAGTACACGTCACATACTATGTTATAATTCATAACCTGTCTAGAGGCCCATTCAGTGGAAATGTTTGCAAGCTGGCAACGATGGGTTTCATTCATTTTAATATTGATGAAATATTCGATATTTATCGAGACAGGTTGCCACTTCTAGTATATAATTAACTAAGAAAAAGCAGTTATATACCTATTGGAGATATTCACTATTAGGGTGATATAGGATCAAGTGTGGGGATTTCAGGGGTAAATTGCTTTTGTAATGCCTATTTTGTATTTTATGACATGAAATTTTCTTAACAAATTCATACCTCTTTTGCATGATTTCAGCCCCAAGAACTTTATGGGATAAAATTCCTACGAATCGAATAAGATGACAACTTTTATCCGATGAAAATTTTGAAGCACCCTCTCAATTACCTAGGGTGCATTTACATAGAGAGAAGGGTTGGGGCGTATTGGGTCTATAAGTGACAAAAATTTATGTTACTAGTAGAATTAAACTGGTTTTGACTGAAGTACTGATTTCTTGAGTAACACGAAAGTTAGCCGGTTATTGAAATTCTAAACAAATCGGTTGAAAAATACAACAAAGGGAAAAAAGTGCGATTCTAACCGTGAAAGTGGGTGGTTTACTACGGACAAAGAAGATACGTAATAGACTAACTAACGGCAACTGACGAAAGAGCCTACAAGTAGTCTATCATTTTCCCCCTCAGTCAATAACAACCACCCGTTTCAGCTAATAGAATCTCCTCAGTTTCCTTTCGCCTTCTTTGTCTATAGCTTTGTTTATCAATTTCAATAATCCGATTGCAGCATTGTATGCATGTCTCTTCATAATGATCCGAACAACATGTGCCAAAAACATTTTGAAATCCTTGAAAATTCTCGGTTCCGATCAGTTCTCCTTTTTTACACTTTTTCTCCTCAGAGTTGGATCGTTTTTTAGCCGAATGATTCAATTTTAGTTATGACAACTTAAAATTTAATTTCATGATGTCATGGAATTTTTCTGACCCAAAAAGAAAATTTATGACAAAAACCAAACCTCCGATGTCAAAATAAGGACTTTACATGGTTTGATCAATTGTTTTTCTGACGCAAGAATCCAATTCCCAAGTGGAATCTGTTTGTCATAATGGATTTGACTCTTCTCAGAATAAAATCTGTCAGCAAGATTGGAGGAATCTTGTCACTTTCACAATCCGAGTGTAGGTCTCTTCCCGTATTACGAGAGAGTATTTTTATAGATGTGAAGTGACTCATGGTTGGTCATGTTCGATTTCCTGTAGTTTTGATAAGACAATCAGCTGCGTATATGATGCCTCATATAGGTTTCCTATTTGTATTCTTTGTCAACTCGTGTGACGTTGCATTTAAGCTCCTCTAGGCGAGATTTACAACTTCACTATGATCATTTCCTTTACGATATCATTAAAAAGGATGCCCATATGTATAACATTGGTTATTGAAATTTCATTTATTTGAATTCAAAACCTATCCGAGTGTCACAGAGGAAAATATCAAAACCTCTCCGAGTGTCACAGAGGAAACTATCTTACTAGTGTTTAAATTAATATAAATTATTATTCTTCCCATGGAGAAAAAGGTAGCTACCACAACCCGTTGATATCTTAAACAGTGACGTGTGCTTTGCAAAAATTGCGATAACTACAGACTGGAGACAGATTGCGCGATTGACTAAATGCCTCGATGACTATTCTGTATAAATGCCTCTATGACTATTCTACCCTTAGTAGCACTGAGTAAAAAGTATACATATCTGTAAAACGTGTCTTATGATACTTTTTCGGTGATATTTTTTCTACACATTTTGGAACCCATTAATGAATCATTAATGTTGAATGTGTTAGCGAAAAATGTCAGAAATTAGGGATATTTTATGGAAAATCTTTTAGAAACGTATTGGAAATGCTTTTAAAACTATGAAAATTTAGTTAGACTTTAAGATTTTACCCGCAAATTACACTTTTGTTGAATTTAGATTTTTCTCGCTACCGAATTTTTTTGAATATCTTAAATTTGCTAGCGATTACTTTTCAAAGACAGCAAACATATATCATTACAGCACCATAGCCAGCTAGAGAAACAACTCCAAGACTTAAAATATTTTTGAGATGTTTCTTACAACTTTTCATTGACATCTTAAAAAAGTAACTCACAAAAACATAATGGTGGCATTTTCAAAACGCTCCAACGGATTCGTTAAAATTTTCATTGGCACATTTTTAAAACGTTTCTAAAACCTTGTCTACCATGAAGGGCTCGTATACCACCATAGCAGCAGTACTTATAACGTAAATCAAATTCAATTCAAAGAATTAATTAGTCATTTTTTTATTTTTTTTTTTTTTTTTGAAGTTCAAGGTTGAAAAACTAAAGTGTAACAAAACTCAAGCATCGTAAATAGAGTTATTTGTTTTGCTTTGTTTTTTTTTTATTCTCACGATCGAATAGCAATAGACTGATTGAACGATGGTTCCGATTGAAACAAAAAACATGACCTTGACTTCAAATTCCATGTTGTATATGTACTGTATGTTGTGAAAAAGAGATTTACTAAGAGAGAAGTGTCAGTTTATCCCGCATTAGTCATTAATATGCAATAAATCAATTACCAACTAATCAAAGTAGATAAATTTTAATTTTCTTGGACGGACTCGGCCACCTCAGTGTTATAGCAAGTACAACGAAGCTATTTTTATGTTCACATTGCTGCCATTAAACATTGATAAAACGTTATCAAATAGCTTAGTCACTTAATCAGCAATCACTCACTTAATCGGTAATATTTGCGTAATTTCAAAATTGAAATGAAAGCTCAGCCACTATTTAAAGGGATCTGCATGAGAGAGGAAGGTGGGGTCGTGAAAACAAGGGGGGGGCGAGGGGAAGTGGGGGAAAGGTTAGGGAAGCAGGGGAGAGGGGGTTGAGGAAACCGAGATTGAAAAAGTCGGCAACATAGGGGTGAGCTTACTTAATGCTGCTATATTTATTAGGACAAAATTTATCTTCCACCTCGGATTTCTGGGGCGGTAATTTATGGGCCTTTTTAATTGCGAAAGTGTACGACGACAGAAGCCCCACTCACATCGCGACGCGCAAAGCCGAATCAACGCACAGTTGTCAGACTATGCGATAGGATACTTTACATGGGTTTAGATAGGGACAATTTTCTGATTTTTCAGCACAATCTGGCAACAATGAATCAACTCGACGCTGCCGACTTGGTGGGAAAAATCCGCATACACGTTTTCCAATCGCTGTTTCGAAATTCATTTCTCAGCCTTATTTTTCAAAAGAAAATTATTATACAAATATTACGCAGGATCTAATTTATGCAGTTTGTTTTTAGTTAATCGTGACAATTTACGACGGAAGGACTACTATTGATGGTTTATACCGCGGTAGCTCCTTAAACGTCCTTGGTTAACAGTGGAATATCTGCTTCAGTGGAAAAAGAGCGTAAGCTCCAAGCCACCTCTCCCTGCTTAGAGTGCTTCCTACTGATAAAAACCACGATTCTAATACTGCTAAAAATGGCAACACTGGGAGGTTTTTGTGGAAGGAGGGCGTACCGTACCCACCATTTTTTTATTTATTTAAATCATCATTTATTTATTTCTTTCCCACTTTCTTCGACCCTACTCGTGTGACTTTAATCTCATTAAAGATGGTGCGGTATGCGGAGCAATGTTTGATTTTGTCGAACAAAAATATGAAGAATTGTCGAAGAAACCAAGCTTTCCACGTTTTCTCGAAACCAGACTTTTGAAGGTTACGCCTTTTTTCAAACATCTTGTCCAATAATTAAGATATCAGGACTGATGCGTCAAAAAACGTAAGGAGCATTTCGACGGAAATGCACACAATTTTCCTTACACAAACATTATATTTACACTCGGCATTTTACGAAGCAACTGTTGGTAGAGGAATGCAATCGCGTCACGCTGGAGGAAATCGATTCAAATGCGAACAACGGGCCGATTATTGAAAATGATAGACAAAGCGATAGACAAAGAAGACATAGGGAGTATATAGCGATCCTATTGGTTGACATGATTGGTTCTGATAGACTAAGGAAGAAAATGATGGACTAACTGTCAGGTTTCTCATGGGTTGCCGTTAGTTAGTCCATTACCTATCTCCTATGTCCATTGCCACCACCCGCTTCCACCAATAGGATCCTTCCAAATCCCTTTTGTCGTCTTTGTCTATAGCTTTGTCTATCAGTTTCAATAATCGGCCCGCAAGTCTCTTACGTTAAGTAATCGAGGAGCTGCAGTTGATGCCACGCGGCACGTCTCGACGTGCAAATAAAATCTCGGGACCGAAAAACCGCAGGATGTCTCCGGTTACTATTGCTCTGTAGTATTAACCTTTTCACGTGGGAAATCTGCTTTTCTAAGCTTTCAACGGAGGCGGTTTATGCAGGCGTCCGACTGGCGCGGCGGCACGTGGAAATCCTTTGAAATTTCCCCGCTAGCTTTTCTCGGAGCTTAGAGGGGCGTCGCCGCGCGCCCACAGAGCTTTCTCGTAAGATGCACTTTACCCGGCAATTGGACGTTTTTCTCCCAAACGGAACTATGTGCATTAAAACATGAACCCTGAGCCCTATAAGGATATATGCATAACACGGCTCACGTCATAATGCATATGGTTCTGTTTGCCAGAAATATGTCCAATTGACATTCAAACACATCTCTCAGAGAAACCGGGCGGATAAAATATCTGCACTTAAACGGATGATATTTGATTTTCAAAACCTTGTTCTACATCTCTTTCAGTCAACCAGTCCTCCTATTTTTATTGAAGTTCCCTTACGACGATTGAGCGGCTTGATGCGGAAATTTTTTGGAGGGGGAAAAGGAGAGATCTAAGAGTAGGGTTGCAATTTTTCATGAGGAATAAAATCTTTCAATTTCATGTGAAATATCTCGGAAATGCGTAATTAAATGAAAGGCGACCGGTCTTCGCTTTTTGGTTTTGCGTATGCGTGTTGCATACCCAACCCCTGAAAATATGATTCACGTGTTTCATATTTTTCACAGTTTTGTGAAATTTAATGAAATATTTAACGGGAATTTTCAATATATCATATTTTTCATTTCACCCGTGCAACCCTGTCTAAGAGGGCTTTTAGATCTGTGCATTACAAGTAAGAGTAGTCGCCTCCGGTCAAAAACTTTGAAAGATTAGACCAAACCAGTGGTGTATAAGCTCCATGATTCTCCTTTTTTTCATCATCCTTCGGGCTGAAAGCTGAAGATTTACAATTTTTAATTCCCACGGATTTCCATTATCGGCAGGTAAAAAAAGGTTCAACCAAAGACGTACATGCTTCCCCAATTTTCAACTGATCAGAACCCAAAGGCACGCAGTAGTTCAACAAATCAATGAGAGCGCAGGGATTTCTGATTCATCAGGGAATAAAATTCGAGCGCCTTCAATTTTTTGATATGCAATAAGGACAGCCTCAGAACACGAAGAGTTGCATCCCGGCGCTGAATTACTCTCGCGTCGCGTCGATCCGTTTCTGCGATATCAGTCAGAATGCAACTTTTGTGTGTTATCAACATTCTCTCTATTTCTTCTTCTTCTCCTCCTCCTTATTATTAATGAACGAGAGACATTTTTGGATAATTGCATGAAGAGAGATTATTTCTTGAGCGATAAAAGGAGTCACAAGAGCATTCAACAGATAAGATAATGGGTTAATGCCGCTAGTCGTAGAATCGTATTTTGGTCTCTTACGCGTACAGATTGGCAAAAATCATGAAATTCGTCAATCAAAGCACAATTTTGTGGCTAGCACAAGTGACGCATCAATATTTTTTTGAGAATTTCAAACGTCATTGTAAACTCGTTCGAATTTATTTATGAAAAATGCTATTGAAGCCGCCATTTTTGGAATCCTGCACTTAATAACAGGCCGACGAATTTTGAAGCATTAAGAAAATAATGTTTTGTATCCGAAACAGGGTCTCTAGGTGCCTTGCTGGAAAGTGGGCTTTGTCTAACTTGACGACATTACTGGTGCAGTATATAGAAACTTTTCTGCATCTTTCCACATTTTGTAAGTGTTAAATACAATTTCGATGATAGAGAGGTATAACAAACTTAAAATGACAAAACAAACTGATTACAAGCCGATTGAACTGCACAGTTACATTAAATTGAGCGTAGTATAAACAGAAGTATATAAAATAATCAAATATAAATTACCTGTGTCATTCATCTTCTTTTTAGATTTTTATCACGTCTGACAGAGCCGGATAAAGGGGATGGCCACATGGGCCGCGGCCCATGGCGGCAAATCTAGGGGACGGCACATTTTGCAATTTTTTTAAATGTAGGTGTATAAAAAATCGAATTTAGAAAAAAAATTACAAGCGAGAAAAGGCAACAAAATCTCTCATTTCCTGAGAGTATAGTAATCTCTAATTTTGTCGTCTTTCAGTGATACAAGAGACAGCACCTTTAATGAGTCGAGTTGAGAGAGAAACCAAACACGCAATTTAACCTGGAACGGTGCAACTTAGAGAGAAATGATGACGAGGACTTGAGATGAAAAGGAGAAGCCCTCGGCGCGGCGGTCGGCATGTAACACATATTAGCGCCTACAAGGCTGCACGAATACTTCACGCATTGCATCAAACACAGTGCGGTCACTGCAGTCAGCGTGAAACGGATGTCGCCTACAAGACTGTCAGAATACTTCCCGCATTGCGCCGAACACAGTGCAGTCTGCGCGGCGCGGCGGCGGAAGTTAAAATCATTAAACTACGTTTATGTTTGTTCTTTCATAATTTGTTCGTTCATTTCTTATGATTGGGAGGCCTTGTCCTTTCGCGCAAAGTTCCGTGAACTTTTGCTAGTAGTGTTGACAGGGCTCTCCCAAAAAATGTGTCCAACACAAGTAAGCGCGTCTTCTGGATCCTTCCCCCGCTGGCACGTTCACTTGATGTTCTTTATTGATGTTTCAAAACGAATGAGAAGGGGACAGTAAAATACAGGCGGTCCATGGGCGGCAAGTAGGTAAATCCTGCCCTGACGTCCAAGTCTGATTATAAGAGAATGTAATTCGATTGAATGATTTCAGTTTTGAAGATCATACCCCTGGCCTTGTTTTACGTTTATTCAATCGACTTTTTTTTTCTTTTACGTAAATTGTATGATATGGTGCCACAGGCTATCAGTATTCGTCTCTCATTCGGAGGATTATCAACATCCTCGAGTAATTTCAGTTTCTTCCTTTTCTTTTTCCCTCTTTTTCGGCTTACAACAAGGATGATTTATCCCCACTAAGGTTGAAACGGATCCGCCTCAAAAGCTCCGCAGAAAGATGACTTTTTTCGGAGAAGCAACTCGTGGAGAAGAGAAACCCCGTGGAACCACGAGGCACGTCCCGGATTGAGCAAGCTTCGTCGTTCCGTGAGGTTGTCGGTCCGACAAAAAAGCGAGGAGGGAAGTATCCGTGCGCGGGGCCAAATGACAGCGTAAAGTAGCAACTGCAAAGTGTCGTGGCTTCGACTCACATCGTGTATCTTGCAGTCATGCAACTCCGCGTAACGACCCTCTGTAAACATTTCCCATTTTCCAATAAAACGCAATCACGTCTCTGAGTGGTGTTGTAACGCCGCAGAGAGCAAGCTTTTGAATTTTTGGTGGGTAGAATGAGGAAACAAGAAACCTGTCCGCTCGTCGGGTCTTTCGTGGAAATCTTTTCCTCTTCGTTTCGGAATAAGTCCGCGGTTTCTTCTCTGCTGGAGATGAGCTTGTCGATGGTTTTGGTTTGAAAGCACGTATTGGCTCCGTTTCACACTAGTGATTCGTCCGATCGAATAGATTTCTCATCGGTAGATTTGCACGATAGGTACGCATGTTAAGCACATTATTTTGGAAAGTGTATTCTTTAACGCACAACTTGTGCAGTCTCTTTCCCTGAATTTTTAAGTTTTCCACGTTCTTGGGCACTCCTTTTCCCGTCAACGGGGTGCTGCGAGGAATATCGATAGCTACAGTGCGAAACCACGTTTCTCCGTTTGCGACGTTGCAGACTTCCGATTATATTTTATTTCCTCCCTAAAAAATCTGGCCAACTCGATTTCTTAAAAACTTTCTTGATTTTTTTTTTTGTCCACCAGAAGAATATTCCGTAAAAATTTCAAGATTTATAGTTGACTTGTTTCTCCTAGAAAAAATACAATATGTAGGAGTATAAATCTAAAAACAGTGCAATGGAGATACTTGGTTTCGTGTTTTAGCCACCGATATGAGAAAAAACCTAGTCTATGTACCAAACAATCTCCCAGGTCAATCTTCCTCAATATTAGTTACAATGTTTTCCACTTTTTATTTTAAAAAAAAAAGAAAACAAAAACGCTAAACAACGATTGCAATCCAGAGAGAGGAAGATTACTAACAGTTGGCGAGATTGTTCTTCCATTTAGGTAAGGTTTTCTTACATATTTCTCTCCTGGGAAATCATAGTCTACTCGGTTATGCTGTACCTCCAAAGAGCAGCAGACCTTGATTTGCTGTGGCTCAAGTTAGAAAATACATATCTCAGTCTGTAACATTATAAAGGTTGAAGGTGTACGTGTCTAAAAATCTACACATGTGTGGAAACGTTCAGAAAATTAGTCGAATTGAGGGGCTTGAAGGACAAGGCGTATAAGTGCAGTTTTTGCTACTTCGACAATTACGTGTATAAAGTTTCGAAATTACATGGATGCGTTCGGCGAAAAGAAAGCTCAAACTGACTTTGATGCTTAAAAATTGGAATTTGTGAGCAAATTTTTCAAGGAGAACGCATTAAGACTAGTTTTACTTGAAATCATTAATATCTCAATTTGTTCAAATACTGCACTTACGCGCCTTGTCCTCTAAGCCCCTCAATTGTGACAACGCAACGTCGCTCAGTGGACCGAGGCAATAGGAGAGGTCGGACAAAATTTTGAAACTTTAAAAGCTCATAATTCCGTAAGTACAAAATTTTTGGGTTCTGAGAGAGGTATTATTGGTTTCCTCGTGAAAGTTTCTTCCGGGGGCACCCCTTAAAATTTAAAATGTGACGAAATAAACATAAAAATTCGCAGTTTCAGTAAAAAATTTCGCGTCCGACCTCTCTGATTGACTCGGTCCAGTGTGCGTCGTCAATACTAGTTTTCGGTACTTCGGCAACACTTGCTTTTCTACATTTAAACCTGTGTTGAAAAATCGATTCTTATCGAAGCATGTGGCACCTCCGAGAATCGATTCATTTCCATATACTGGAAAAAAAACACATTCGATCGGGAGTCCAGACCCTTAAAAACATCGACAAGAAAAAGTACTCTTGATTCAATCAGAATCTAGCTTAAATCAAGAACCAAGCCTCTTAATTTAGGCGGATTTCGTTTTGAATCAAGCGAAATTCCGATTGAATCGAGAGTATTTTTTCTTGTCAATGTTTTCAAGAGTCTGGACTCCAGATCCAATTTGTTTTTTTTTCCAGTGTAGGTTTAAATGGAGAGAAAACAATGTTGCCAGCTCGGCAACTCGGCAACGGAATGAGAGCCAGGAAGAAGGAAGGTGCTTGCTGCCGTGCTAAGGAAGAACGCCGTATGAGCATTTGAGAGTTGCCAAATTTCCGTCGATGAAATATTTATTCTGGAGGAAAATTATGAATATTTTTCCTTGAAATTTTCCGAAATTTTAGATCAAATTACAAACAACATTATCTGAAAAATTGGTAGACAAATATTCAACAATTTTTCTGAAAATCAGTGATTTGCCAGGGGAAATTTGGCAACGCCTGAAGGCTCATACAGCGTTTTTTCTTAGCACGGCAGCTTGGGTCCCCGAGGACGAGTCGATTCCTTGGATGTTTACGTTCCGTTTTACCGACTAAGCGTAAGCGATGATGCTCGCTCAATTCCAAGTGACAACAGAAGAAGAGTCGCGAAAACGGTTTCATTGAAGAGATCCAGTTACGCCTCGCGTGCGTTCGCGCTTTCAACCGTGTTACAGAAAAGAGCAATAAGCGGATTCTGGGATGAGCTTCAAGACGCATAAGAGCGTGTGCTAACCAAGGCTCACAAAGAAACGCACTTGCGACTCTCTTCCGTCACACGGCCGCCCTATTGTCCAAACACAAAGAATAGCACATCTCTGCGAGTCAGCTTTTATTAGAACCAGCCGGTGCTTCCTCGGCCACCGAGCGGCCCAACTCTCCGTCGCCCGCTTCGCGCCTGTGCTGCCGTGTTAAGGAAGAACGCCGTATGAGCACTGGAAAAAAACACATTGGATCTAGAGTCCAGACTCTTGAAAACATTGACAAGAAAAAGGACTCTTGATTCAATCAGATTTAAGCTTAAGTCAAAAGGAAATCCGCTCAAATTAAGAGGCTTGGTTCTTGATTTAAGCTTAAATCTGATTGAATCAAGAGTATTTTTTCTTGTCGATGTTTTTAAGAGTCTGGACTCTAGATCCAATGTGTTTTCTTCCAGTGCAAGGTAGAACGCCGTATGAGCCTTAAGACGTTACCAAGTTTCCTTCGAGAAAAACAGAATTTACTCGGAAAATTGTAAATATTTTTCTCCAAAATTTTCAGACAATTTCGCACGAAATTGAATCTGAAATATCTGAAAATTTCAAGGGTAAATATGCGTGAATGTCGTCCTAAATACATGCTTTATCCAGGGAAATTTGGCAACTCTCGAATGTTCATACGGCGTTCTTCCTTAGCACGGTAGTGCATAAAACCTAGTTATTAAATCTTATCTTCCGCTATGATATAAACTCTTAAGCGTAACGCGTATCGCCCAATGCCTGAGACACGAACACCTCGGATCGGAGGGTTGGACCGCGAATCGGTCAGGGGGCGTACCCTCAAGTATTCAAGAAAAGCCAACTTGTTTACACTGCTATGTTACGAAGAAAGCCGCGAGCCGCTCAAATTTTCGAAGTCGAGGTATCATCGAAATTCGACCAATCTAATGTAGATAGAGTCATTATGATTCAGCTAAAACGGTAAAATTTGTCTTTGTATGTTTGAAAACGAGACCTGTAAGCGGGTAAAAATTAATGTTTTTTTGTAGACGAAACAATCATGATAGGTATTGTTCTCCCGGGGACATGTATTTATTGGGTTATTGAGTAAAATGGCGCCCTTTCCTGCAAATTTTCAGACTTAAAATTTTGTTGATGTGTGTCTGAAACGCAACCTCGTAATCATGCAGAGATGGCATTTATGGTCATATTGCCTAACTCTAGCCTAGTGTTAAGGCACCTTTAAATGAATGCATTGACCACCCAACCTAAAAAAAAAAAAATAAAATAAAAAGGGCCCTTCTCACATTAATGAAAATAGAATTCATCGATTATTGATCATACAAACGATTTCTGAGATTCTTTCGGATACTTGGTTAAAATTTGACAGAAGAAGGAGGCTTCTTCCGTTCAGACGACACTGAGCCCATTTTCTTAAAACATCATTTTTGTACTAACGGCACGGTCCTCTTTGGTAACACGGCATTGGGCTGATTATTGAGAGCGATAGACAAAGAAGACATAGGGAGTTTGGAGCTATCCTGTTGGTTAAAATGGGTGAGTCCTATAGACTAAGGGAGAAAATGATGGACTAACTATCGGGTCCCTCGTGGGTTGCCGTTACTTAGTCTATTGCCTACTTCCTTTGTCCATTGCAATCACCCGCTTCCACCAATAGGATCGCTCCAAACCTCTTTTGTCTTCTTTGTCTTCAGCTTTGTCAATCAATTTCAATAATCGGCCCGCAGTACAGATTTTTACCCGCGAGTTGAATGGAAGAATCATGGTGATCGGCTCGTTCTAAAAATAACCATGACAAAAAATGAAAATTTAGACAATTCGAAAGTCTCTCCATTATGATCAGCTTTTCAGTCAGGCTCATCGCTTTACAGCTGCATTCCAAGAATTGAGCAGTATGAATTATTCACCTTCGGAGCTGAATTCAAAACACGATTGTTGCGAACAGTGACGAAGAATTTCATTAATTCTTTGCTGCGTTAGAGTGCAATGACCTGATGTGAATCATACCATTTAAGCAAAAATGGACTGCATTTTGCAATTTGGAACTATAGATTTTGGCTCTTCTGAAAAATCCTTATGTGCATAGGGAAACTAATGGCGCATGCGTTGTTTTTAAACCGGGCTAGAATTTTATAGCTCCGAATTGTAAAATGTAGTCCAAACGTACTTCTTAACTCCAACGCACGAGTATTTACTCCAGCACAGTACCGAGAAATTAAAATAATGGAGCGACCCAATATCCCTTTACAGGAAGGAATTTATTTCAAAAACCATAGATGGCGGTCCGTGTTCCCGTGGGCATGACGTAAGGACAAGTAGAACCCGTCGACGTTATTCGTTTATGAGACGATTGATCCCTCCGGGACACTCCAGACCCCGGGTTACTTTTTCAATTCATGAATTTTCAATGACAGTTGAGTATCATTTACGTACCTCAACGAAATTCCCAATTTTTTTTCATCCCTGAGAATGCCTTTTGAATAGCGATAAAGGCACCCAGGCCCGCCACATTCCACCTCGGGCCTTGGTACCAGTTTTAAAGTCCGGGCCCCAAGCACGGAGATACAAAATACGTACGGAATATAACAAAAGAATATGAACTATACAAAACGATTATTCCGATAACGGAACTTGGCTGTTTTGAAAACGCCTTCAAATGCGGCGTTATGCCTCACGCATTCCGGAGAGTTCAAATAGTTGTATCATAGCGTCGTAAGAATGTGACGGAAGGTTTAAATGGAAATAGCCTCCATGCACGCTGGGCCTGTCGATTTCCTTTGACATTTTTGCAGTGGTGAATGCATAGCTGAAGTGCACTCCAGCTAGAATTGTATTTAGCAAATGGGTGGTTTTCATAGGAGGATTATAATTAAACAAGTGGTTAAAAATGGAAACAAAATAATATGAACTATGCAAAACGATTATTCCGATAACGGAACTTGGCTGTTTTGAAAACGCCTTCAAATGCGGCGTGATACCTCACGCATTCCGGAGAGTTCAAATAGTTGTATCATTGCGCCGTATGAATGTGACGGAAGATTTAAATGGAAATAGCCTTCATGAAGGCTCGCAACATCCCATCTCGAGCCCTGGTACAAGTTTTAAGTTCCGGGCCCTAAGCACGGAGGGGAAGGGGGTCCGAGGGGCAATCAAATCGTCAGTCAAATCGCAGATTCCTCACACATGCAACATCTCCATTGCACTTATGGTCCTTATTTCCGTAAACGGCAACGCCAACATAATACATGCAATTTTGAAAATATGAAAGTATAACCAAGAAAGGGACCCGTTAGCATATGGCCGATGCGGCATTTCCCGCGGTTCTCGACAAGGATCATTGTTCTCTTCTACAGAAGTCGTTCTGTAATCCGATCCAGTGCGTTCCCTCGAGTCAGTCATATTTTTCTCCGAGGTCGTTGTGCATGTTTTGCACATGTCCCCTTCCTAAGCCCCATCGCACCGCCATGCTCTTACGCAGATGATAGATAGAGGTCTCCGCCCATTTCTTCTCTATTTTTCTCCCATGCGCAGCGATGAATTTGTTCAAATATACGGTGCTCTCAAAAAAACATCCTATGAATCTTCTCGAAAAGCATCTGAACATGGTGAAAATTATCACTTAACATGCCTTTCAAGACCGGCAGGCTTTAGAACTAGAACTCGATTCGGCTAAACCTGTGCTGAAAAGATCCGAAAATTACGACTCATATATGTTTCTACACAGAAAAATATGAACAGGGACAAGCAAATTCATATCCTGTAAAATGGGCCTATATACTGCCGTGCTAAGGAAGAACGCCGTATGCGCCTTCAGACGTTGCCAAGTCTCCTCTGATATAAGCCGAAATTACTGGGGAAATTGTGAACATTATTTTCCAAAATTTTCAGAAAATGTAGTACGCAATTTAATCTAAAATATCTAAAATATTCAAAGAAAAATATGCATGAATGTCGTCAAAAATACATTTTTTATCAAGGGCAAATTGGCAACTCTCGAATGTTCATACGGCGTTCTTTCTTAGCACGGCAGTATAGCCGAAGTACCTATGTAACCAAGCATTCAAAATTTCACGTGAAACACGAATCGAACAACGAAAATCCTGGAAATCGACTCCTTAACTAGATACGAGTATTTAAAATTAACTTTGATTAAATTACGAACATACAAATGACGTCATTTGTATGGTTTAACTGCCATTTTATCTCCGTTTAAAATATTTGTTAACCTAATTTAAAAAAAAAAAATGGTTTTTCTTGAGAAACCATTTAATCTTTGACCCTCCAAATCATTGAAATGAATGATGATTCGGCACTTAAAGATCATCATTTTGCATTCTTTTTCACTTGAAATTACCTATGTTATGACAAAATCACACATAAATAATGAATGTTTATTTATATTCCTTGTGGTATAGATTATTTTTTGAGGAAAAAATGAAAATACATTTAAAATCTAAAAATGGCATTGCTGCTTTGACGACAGTACTGCTACTCGAGTGTGTCGAGTGAGTGTGCTCACAAGAGATTTTTTTCTTTCATTTTTTGCGACAAAAAATGCGTCACTAGAATCACTTCTGCTGGCATTATGGCGTGTATCCAGACTGCCAAAGTGAGCTCATGGGGGTGTCGCAAAAAACCAAAAATGTTCCTGCTCTATGTGCGGCAGTAGTATTCCGAAACGGCTTCGAACGCGCAAATGAAGCGAGGAGAAAGAAACACCGAGAAAAATCCGTAAAAAGTTAGCGTTTGACTTTTCCCTGTCCCGTGTCAATTGAATTTTTTGCCCGTGCTGTATTTTGGATGGTGGCATAGACAGTACGCTGCAGTTTTGTCAGCGCGTGAATCAGGGAACGTGTATTATATCTGTTCTGAGAGATGGTCAGCAAACATTTTATGGGCGTTTGCATACTACTACAACCTCTACTGATCCGGTTAGAAGCTCTGGAGCAGGGAGTCGTCATTGCACCGGGGGACGATGAGCAAAGGATCAGCGATCATCAACCGGACGATGGACATTTTTTTAGTGATAATGTGTCTCGTTTGTTGTACTCCGAGGATGAGATAAAAGAGGGTGAGTAGATTATCGTCAATTTACATCCGTTCGAAATTAATCGACGGCCTCCTAATTTCTGTAATCTTTTAGACTTACGAGCAATAATGGGAGAGAAAAAGTAGGGGTTCAGTCCCAACTTGGACTGTTCCAATCAACTGTGGTAGTGCCCCGATAAATTACGTTACTGACCCAAAAGTTGCGTTACTACCCCCTCTTGAGTTGCGTTACTATCAAAATTAATGGACCAATAGACAGGGTACGAATTTTAGCATTCTAATACATGTTTCTGAACCAAAATTTCACGTAGAATACGATTCGTGCAACAAAATTTATTGAAACCAACTCTTAGCGAAGATATTAACGTTTTTATTTCACATCAGTTACGAGGATTTGAACTGCCCGCTCACAAGAAACTCAAAGCTCTACGTCAATCAAATCGCGCATTACAACGGTTTCAGCAAGGTTCTCAGTCGAGCAATGTTCATGTCCCATCATGTGTTTTTCAAACTATAAGTAATTTGCTATAGCTGAGCCAAAGCGTCAAGATTGAGGTTGCCAGATTTGTACATCGTAGAGACTGTCATGATAACGTTTAGCGCGCGATGTGAATCACGTAAAGCGTTGAGTTTTCGTGAGCGGCTGGTTTGAATTCACGCATCAAGAATCATTAAATATCTTCATAAGGAGTTGATTTCGGTAATTTTCGTTGTGTGCATCGTGTTTTTCGTGAAGTTTTGGTTAAAAAACATGTATCGGAATGCTGAAATTCGTGCCTTATCTAGTGGTCCATTGGGATAGTGCCATAAATTTCGGGGTTAACCCCTAGCACTCTTTTTCCGTAATGTCGTATTCTTAATTTTTTAATCAGTAATTTAATCAACGTAACGCATTAAACATCCGTGTATTTCCCATTTCGTCCAGTAATATTTAATATGAGAAAATTTTAAGCTGCAAATCGATGACCAATGTCGGAAACCAGGTGTTCCCGTCGCGATGTTTCAAAATTTCCGCTCCGAAATTATTTTTGTCGAAGAGAAACAAGCCAACTTTACAGCTTTAGATTTACACAAAATATTCTGCCACCCAGAAAGAAAATTCAAGTAAGTTTTCAAGACATTTTGTTGACTAATTTTTCGAGGGAAAAATAAAATGTGGCAGGAGGTCTGCAACGTCACAAATGGAGAAAAGTACGCGGTTCCGCAATTTGGCTATCGAAATTTGGCTCGTTCTTATTTTTAGAAAAAGACAATGAAGTGGGAGCGGACATGTTGAAACCTCACGATAAAGATACGATAGAACCCGTTGAAATAGAAGTGCGCTTAGGGCGAAAGTTTGCTGAAATAGAGTTTCTGTTACACGATACTTTCATAAGTCACAATTTAAACAAAAATGCGCTTTAATGAGTCCAAAATCAACTGAATAGTAAGGAGTTTAAGTTCATATTAGAAACAGTAAGCTCTAACTTTCCGCGCACACAAAAGAACCAAAATCGATGCAGGTCAAGTTGCTCATTAAAAAGAGGCTTATTATTGATACTACGCAAATAATTATGAATGACACTGGCGGATGATGACAAGATTTCTTCCCCTTGGAAACTCAAAAATAAAAGGAGATAAAAGTGATATTGTACCATAAGAACAAACGAACACTGTGCCCTAGGGGTCCGTGATTCCCTCATTTTTCCAAGAACTGGAACCACTCGGCTGGACCCTTCTCTCATTTTTCCAAATTTCATCCTCTCAAAGTTCTAGCCGTCGCGTCGTTATTGATTATGACTTCCACAAATCCCTCGTTTCCACCCTGATGGACGCTGTGTATTAAGTTGTCAAGGAAACTTCAGTGCACTTACAAATATGATATTATGATATTGTTATTATTATCATATTAGGCCCCTGACCGCTACCCGGTCCAACCCCTGAAACGCTTCGCGTCTCGGGTGTTATGAGTTATGCGTGCTCTTACGATGTTATATTATGGAATAAGATTTTGAACCCATTGGATATGACTGCAAACAGTGGTGTCACTACCCCCTAGGTACCTGACGAGCTCTCCCCC
>NW_017566834.1:751865-879663 GCF_001854935.1 Bemisia tabaci
TAACCCCCCCCCCCCTCAAAGCTGCCGCGGATTTCCAAGGGATGGTAAGAGAAGGAACCGGTTGGGCCTCCTCGGAAAATTTTGACAATTTGATGTTCTCTAGAGGCAATTTGAGGCTATAATCAGCAGTTTAGTCTCCTTTTCCACCGCAGAAATTTGCTTAGTTCTCACGTGTAAATATATCATTGTTTTTTTTTAAAAATGAAACGAAACTTTGTTTACAGAAAAACGAGGGGAGAGGGGGATGAAGGATTTGGGAAAAAAGAAAAATGGGGGGGAAAGGGAGAAGGGGGATGGAGAAGACTATCACCGAGGGAAAAAGGTAACACTTTGGTGGATTTACGCTAACTGCCCATCAAAAAAAAAGAAAAAAGTCACCCCCCCCTCCATTTCAAACTTGACTAGTTTCTCGTCTGCAAACATGGCTACTGACACCACTGACTGCAAATACCTGAAGTGGCATCTGGACCAGAGAGTACATAGAGTCGTAATGTAAATGGGAGAGCTGGCGCCATGTTCTGCTCGACGAGTTCCGAGCCCGGTGTGCGCCGAGTTCGGGTCACTTTTTCGATACATGTTCGATCCAAAATGGTGGTATGGAATACGTGGTGATTCCTATCTTCTTTGTTTACATCAGACGGCCGGGTACCCGTGTATCGCAACCAATCAATTATGTATCGAAAAAGCGACCCGGCGTCACACAGTAGTCTCGGAATTCGGGACCTGGAAAATGCTTAAAAGTGGCGCCAACTCACCCACTTATATTACGACTCTATGTACTCTATGATCTAGACTCACATCGTCTATTCCCCCTTCTCCGTGTTCCAGAGACGGGACTCGAACCGAGGGGGTTGTTCAGCGTGGACGTATGCGAGGGGAAGGTGAACATCCGAAATCGGAAAAGGGCGCGGAACATCCGGCGGAAGGGGTGGAAGAAGTGCCAGGAATTGTGCGAACACCAACCCGGTGGATACAGCCACGTGGGTTATTGTCGGCGCTTCCGCCTCTGGGAACCCAAGTGTTCGTGCCATGACATCCGTGACCTGCCATTCAGGCTTCGGACCCGGCTTCAATATCTCCTCTGGAAGGCCGGAGGCGACTGCCGCATGAAACACGGCCTCGTCAGCGAAAACACCTATAAACTCTTGTGCAGGTATCAGACGGAGGTCGTCGACGCTGGGATCCGTCAGCCGTTCGATTGGTTCTGGAACCAGAAGCCCGGCCAACGCCAACATCCCAAGTACATGCACTCGATGCACCCTGCCTACTACGGTCCGCCACCCAAGGGACAGAACAAATTCAGGAGGTGGTTACATAGGTTTGTGCACGGCCCGGATCACTAACAGACCACCACGGGGACCCGACTGCTCCGCCTGCGGGCTGATTCTTGAAATTGATGGGCAATGTTAGATAAAAAACAAGCGGGAAAGTTCTAATGCTGTCGTATTAGAAAAGCGCTCAGGTGTTAGTAAATGTATTTAGTGAAGAAAGGAAGTATAAACTCCGTCGACTTGGCTGGGAAATGGAGATAAAACATCAGCTGGTAGCAAACAAAGGTTACCAAGGAAACCCTAAACGCGTTTTTTCGTTTGTCGAAAATGAGCTCACCGTTGAGCTCATCAGGCGCGTTTTTTTAGGCTTCATTTGAGTTCAACGCAACGATCAATTTCGATAAGAATTACTCTACCGCTAAGAAATTTTCTTATAGACAAACGATCGAAACTACCTGCGCATTACGTTAAAAGCATAAAATACAGTTTTCTCAGCTTTATTTATTTTAAAAATGGACCCCCCCCCCCCAAAAAAAAGCCTACACATCGATAAGCTGGTGCGCCATTTAAACGAATTAGCACTAGTATACTAGTACTCTAGAGGCAAGTCGAAATCAAAAAGCGCTGCCTGTCGGCTGAGCGCTTAAAAGGTAGGTAAAAGCTGGAAAAGCTAGAAAGAGAACATTAAGTGATCCCGTTGGTTGAAACGGGTGGTCGCCATAGACTAATGGGGAATTTGATGGACTTCGAGGGTGATCTTAAAAGTCTTGCGCGTTTTGCTCTCATTTCAAAATTATTAGGAACAAGGAAAATCCGGTTAGATGCGCATATGAGGCATACCTTCAGCTTTAGTTTAACCCCGAGCTTTAAAAAATCGAATGAACAGGACGTTCAGGAGGTCATTTCTCCCCGATGTGTCGATGCGTTCCCCGCCACCTTCAGGCGCGCGATAAGTCAGCCTTTTCGGAACCCACCTAGCACGATTTTTGTTTTTAATTCACCTATTTATGAACGATTTGATGGAAGACAGATTTGTAAATACGATTCTAGTTGCAGCGCACTTCAGCTATGCATTCACCACTGCAAAAATTTCAGAGGAAATCGACAAGCCCAGCGTTCATAGAGGCTATCTCCATTTAAATCTTCCGTCACATTCTTACGGCGCAACGATACAACTATTTGAACTCCCCGGAATGCGTGAGGTATCAAGCCGCGCCGCGCCGTATTTGAAGGTGCTTTCAAAACAGCCAAGTTCCGATACCCGAACTATCGTTTTGCATAGTTCATATTCTTTTATTATATTCCGTACCACTTGTTTAATTATAATTCTCCTATAAAAACCACCCATTTGCTAAGCACAATTCTAGCTGAAGCACACTTAAGCGCATTCATGACTGCAAAAATGTTAACGGAAATCGAAAAGGCCAGCGTAAATGAAGGCTATTTCAATTGCAATCTTTCGTCGCATTTCTAAGGCGCAATGATGCAACTATTTGAACTCTCCGGAATGCGTGAGGTATCACGCCGCATTTGAAGGCGTTTTTAAATCAGCCAAGTTCCGATACCCGGATTATCGTTTTGCATAGTTCATATTCTATTGTTATATCCCGTGCCACTTGTTTATTTTTAATCCTCGTAGAAAAACCACCCATTTGTAAATAAAATTCTAGCTGAAGCGCACTTCAGCTATGCATTCACCACTGCAAAAATTTCAAAGGAAATCGACAAGCCCAGCGTGCATGAAGGCAGGCCAGCCACAAGGGGGGGATACTGGGTCCCTGGTACCGGGGCCCGGGCCCCGGAGGGAGCCCGTGTTACCCGTGAAAAACCACTACGAATTCACATGCAACCCTTGTTTCGTAAGAAAAAGTGAAAAATTTACCCTAAAAATTTCGCAAAAGGTGAATAGATTTTCAGAAACACGCTGGGGCACTGTAGAATTCCTCTTAAATTTTCCAAGAAGTATACTTCCTGGAAAATTTCTATCTATTTTCAAGATTTTCAGTACAGAGAGATATTTTTAGTAACTGCGTTTCATTTTCTTCCGTCGTCAGATGCTAAGAGTCTTCAGTCTGGGCATCCTCGACTTCAATGGCTCATGGCTTAACTCCGTTGCGATAGACAAACGAAGGGGGAGTCCAGGGGGGCCTGGTCCTCTTAGAACTGAAAATAGTATTATATGCCCCCCCCCAAACAAAAAATAAAAATTTCCAGATGTTTTGAATGCAACAATTCGCAAGTATTTTGTGCTGAAAGTAGAAAAAAAAACATAATTATTCCGCAGAAATTGATGGAAAAATTCTTTATGGAAGCTTCAAAATGCGTCTAATTATTAGTCGTATAAATTCTAATATTTCTCGGGGGATGCCCCTTGAACCCCTCCCCCCTCCGTGCTTGGGACCCGGACCTTAAAACTGGTACCAGGGCTCGAGATGGGATGTGGCGGGCCTGTATCTTCCCCCAGAATTTCTTCATCTTTGTTCATCTCTAGCGGCTTGCAAATTGCCTAGGCAATTCGCCGGCTTGCGTTTTGCCTAGAGATTGCCGGAGATTCTAAATTGCCTGCGACATGTCGATCAAGCACTTCTGTTCTTCCTCTGTGAAACGATTGGCTCAACCTCCGGGACATTTTCATCGCTTATCGCATTTTTTCCGCAAATTGTATGAAGTCTGCAAATAATGTCACATGGCCGAACACCTTCCAAAGTCAAAAATCGAATTACTGACCGAACTTCACAGTTCTCTGGCTTTGAAAGCGCCGTAACTTTACAACACACTTTACAGAGTAAGCTTGCGCACATGTGTCGAAAGAACACTGATTGCACTCATCATCGAAGGCCCCAAAAACAGCATGTTAAAAATATTAATAACCTGGTAAAAAATATTGATGAGGATTTAAATGCGATCGGATCACAATGGCCGCATTTGTCCGCACATCTGTTAGCCCGGATACGTGCGCCCGGAGGTGGCGGGAAACGCATCGACTTCGGCGCGGGAGAAATGACCTCGTGAGCGTCTTGTTCATCTGATTTTTTAAAACTTTAGCTTACATTAAAGCTGAAAGTATGCCTCATATGCGTATTAAATCGGATTATCTCTATCTCTAATAATTTTGAAATGAGAGCAAAATGCGCAGGACTTTTGGGATTACCCTCGTAGCTATAGGATCTTTCATGAGTTTTTGGCCGTTACTTAGTCTATTACTTCCTTACTTTGTCAATTGTAGCTATCACCGATAGGATTGCTTCATTTTCTCTTTGTTTTTCTTGTCTATCGCTTTGTCTATCGATTTCAATAATCAGCCCGACAAACCGAAAATTTGAAGACGCAAGAAATACCAAATTAAAATACGCCAAGTTAAAAATCATTGTAAGATTCAAATCTACCCATAAAGAAGTATGATGCGAAAGGGGTGACTAACCTTCCCCCCTTAAAGCGATAATTAAAAGTTAAACAGCCCATATGATGTCCCTCAGATCTTCATATTTTATGTACCTATACTCGTTACATTTTCGTAAAACAATCGTTATACGACTATTGTCTATATTTTTATATTTTTTATAGGACAGGATTCTTTAATATCCGCCATATTATGTCAATTTTTTTTTTAAAAAAAAGGCGATGGGTGGTACTCCCTTGTTTGTATAAAATCAACTTCCAAGCTTATCAATAAAGAAAATGCTCGCCAAAAAGCTGACAAAGTTTAGACTTTCATAATGGAGCGTGCGATGTAATAAAGGGCAGAGCGCACCTCCGCTTTTGGCCAAAATCTTCATGTAGAAATACAGCTGTATACATTAAGTATCAGAGTTTTTACTCTGTGAAATGCACACAATGTCGGTGTGACAAAATGTGCATTTGGAAAATTTCACGAAGGCGCAAAACAAAATTGCTTATCTTCGGAGTGTAGGGAACCGTTGTCGGGAAATGTCGAATTGTAAGTCAAAAACTTCATCATGACGAAAGATATTTTGATTCAAAATTGTCCACTAACCATTCATCAAAAATACCTAAATAGGTTAATATCGTACAGGTCCGCATTTGACTTTTGCAATTTTTAGAATCCTAATCTGGATTACTGAAAATCTTAGATTAAGTGAATTTAAAGTCATTTTCATTGAAATGATGACGGAGACTCACAAAAAATAATTATTTTATTTTATTTCATTGTATTTTATTTATTATTTATTTATTTATTTTTTTGGAGGAAAATGAAACAATGTGCCCAAAAAGTGGGATCGAATTTCAATCTTGTAAAATTTCAGAGATATTCATAAGACACTCTCCAACTCTCATGACGATCAATGAAGAGAGACGACGTTCCCAATTCTTTCTGGTGCGACAAAAATGCGTCACTCAAAGGCTGTGCTCGCAATGCAGGTGCCAAAGGGATCACACCAATGCGTCGCATCGCCAGAGGCAAGCGTGTTTTTGCACGGAAGCAACACATGAAGAGCTCAAAAACAAGCACGAACGTAAATGAGGTGACGGTCGAGAGAACAGCGGAAAAATTACCCACACACCATTTTCCGCTTTTCAGTAAACTGTATTTTTGAGTAGTGCTTTATTTGTGAAAGCGGGCAAAGTGAGCCCTAACATCACCACGTGTTCGAGTCAAGGTGCCTTTGCCTCAAAAATGATCGGGATTCATTTCGTGAGCTCTTTCATACTGCTTCAACCTCTACTAGTTTGGACGCAAGCGCTCGAGCAAAAAGTGTTGGTGGTGCCAGATGACGCCCGAGAGGCAATCAGTGATCAGAAACACCCATTGGACGGTCGTCGCGATGCAAATACAGATCTCTCCAATGAGTTATACCTCGAGGACGAGACATCAGAACGTGAGTAAATTTTCACTAGCTTCAATCAATCAGTAATAATCAGTATTTATCAGGCCGAAAAATATTAATTAATTTACAATTCCAATATGACTCTCCACGGGGAGGAGACCATAGTGGCAAATTTTGCCAAGTGTGGTCAGGAAGATGTTTGTGTTTTCGATGAAAAACTCTATTTACTTTCCCCCAGAATATCTTGAATTGATTTGCTAAAGTGTCGAAAGAAGGCTTACAGTTGCATTTTCGTTGGACGATTTTGAGCTTCTAACAATAATTAAAACTTTGAGTAAATTTTTCTTAGAGTAATGGGCCTGTTGCAAACTTTTGCTAGAGCAAAAATAAGAGTTGTTTCTTATAGATAATGCCTCAAAAATTACGATGAGCGCATCGGCAAAGTCTGAAATGCACTCATAACTTCACAGTCTGCGTAAGAAATTTGCGGTTTTTTGAGCTTCCCGCTTCAAAAACGATACTACGGTACAGGTGAACATTTTGTAAGAGGAGTCGTTCCATCGTCGGCAATACTCATCATGACCGACGCCAATCCGCCAAAACACGTGTTATGGGACGAGATAACACCTGAACTGAATTAGACCAGATAATAATCGGCGTGTTAACGTTCATATTTTCCACGCCCGAATTGATTGACCTTGAACTCTCCTCGAATTACGCGCGGAACTGCGCGCAAGCGTCGATCATGATGAATATCGCCGACGATGGAGCGACTCCTCTAACAAAATGTTCACCTGTGTCGTAGTATCGGTTTTGAAGCGGGAAGCTTAAAAAAACGCAAATTTCTTACGCAGATTGTGAAGTTATGAGTGCATTTCAGACTTTGCCGATGCGCTCATCGTGATTTTTGAGGCATTATCTATAAGAAACAGCTCTTATTTTTGCTCTAGCAAAAGTTTGCAACAGGCCCATTGAAGCGCTGGGTGCAAAGAGGGCATATCTTGATTACAGTGTTTCAAAATCTCAGGTAACGTTTCATACATTATAATTAAAGCTGTTGTATATAATTTGTTATAAATACAAAAATACTGTAAATACTGTAATACTGGTTTGTTTGTAATAAATATCCTTCACTATTTTACAGTACTGAAAATGCAAAATTTCAGAGAATTCACCCATCACTTCCCACTCCAAAATAAAAATTAGCTCTGGAGATTCTGAAACACCACAACCAAGAAATGCCCTTTCTGCACCCAACACCTCTGTTTTTGAAGTAGAAAATTTTGAACTATCTTCAGTTCAAAGAAACATTTCGGGGGAAAACACGAATTAAGTGGAAGGAATACCTTAAGTTATGCACCTAAGATGACGGCAAATATGTTTTGAAAGACTAAAAAGAGAAGAGTCATAGGGATGAGGAAGAATAAATTTCATTATAATTGGAAAGAGCTGTTTAAAATTTACTGACCAGTAAAGCGATTTAAGTTTAAATGATCAGTACTTCCTCCCTGTAAAAGCGAACAAACGAGCACTGTGCCTAATAATGGCTCTAAGCTAGCAAATTTTTGATCGAATCAGCTCAACAAGGTTGCGTTAGAGATCCAATAAAATCCACTCTCAGCCTATAAAACTGGAAGTTTCCTAGCTGTATTCGTCCGCTTATACGAGGCTTTGTGACAAAACTTTTCGGACATCCCATGTATGATTAGACAAGAGAACTTAATCGTAGACTTGTAATTAATGGGTGTCAAGAAAACTTGATTTTTGAGAAGAATACATAATAAAAGGTAACTAGATGTAATATAAATAAAAAATAATTTTCACAAGGAAAATCGTCCTTGCCACATGAAAGTACAATAAAATTTGTGAATCTGTAACATAATCACATTAAGTGACAGTAATTTTCCCCGTCGTCGTGGTCATTTATTGTAGAGACCACGACGAGTAAAAGAATATCTCAAAAAGACTTTTCCAAGTCTCGTTACAACACGAAAGTATCTTTATGACAAGAAAAATTATTTTTGAGGTAATGAAATTTTATCATGGATGTATACATCATTTTACTTCTTCGCGACGCGGGAAATTTTCCTTGCGATCGTGATTTATTTTTCTGTGTAAATCGCTAGAAAATTCTCGCGTTGAATAGTCACAAAATGGAGCGATTGCAAGAGGGGTTTGCGATTTAAGTACTTTTACCCGCGCCAAATTTCGCGAGTAACACGTTGATGTCATTTATTTACTTTAAAACAAGCTCAAAAGCTCAAAAAAGCTCTCAAATTTGAGGCTCTAAAGGGAGCCGATATCACACGCAATCCTTAGAGTCTACCTCTATATATCAAGTTAAACTTTTTATGCAGAGATAGGCAGGGCCGGATTAAGGGGGTGGCCACATGGGCCGCGGCCCATGGCGGCAAATCGAGGGGGCGGCAAATTTTGCAACTTTTTTAAATGTGGGTATAAAAAAAAAGCGGATTTAGAGAAAAAATATTACAAAAGAGAAAAGGCTACAAAATCTCTCATTTCCTGAGAGTATAGTAATCTCTAATTTTGTCGTCTTTCAGTGATACAAGAGATAACACCTTTAATTAGTCGAGTTAAGAGAGAAACCAAACACACAATTTGGCCTGGAACGACTTAGGGAGAAATGATGACGAGGACTTGAGATGAAAAGGAGAAGCCCTCGGCGCGGCAATCGGCATGTAACACATATTAGCGCCTACAAGACTGCACGAATACTTCACGCATTGCATTTAACACAGTGCGGTTATTGTGGTCAGCATGAAACGGATAGTGCCTACAAGAATGCATGAATACTTCACGCATTGCGCCAAATACAGTGCGGTCAGCGTGAAACGCATAGCGCCTACAAGACTGCATGAATACATCACGCATTGCGCCAAACACGGTGCGGTCGGCGCGGCGCGGCGGCGGAAGTTAAACTCATTGAACCAAATTTTTTTTTTGATCTTTCATAATTTTTTCGTTCATTTCTTATGAATGGAAGGCCTTGTCCATTAGAGATAGTTTACGAAACTTGACTTTCGCGCAAAGTTCCGTGACCTTTTGCTAGTAGTGTTGACAGGGCTTTCCCAAAAAATGTGTTCAACACGAGTAAACGCGTCTTATGCACCCCTCCCCCCCTGGCACGTTCACTTGATGGTTTTTATTGATGTTTCAAAACGAATGAGAAGGGAGCGGCAAAATACAGGCGACCCATGGGCTGCAAGTAGGAAAATCTGGCCCTGGAGATAGGGAGAAAATACATTAGCAAGGTTGCCGTGTTTTCAGCTGTGGAGTCCCCAAGAAAGGGGGCAACCCTACTAATATGTACGCTCTCTATCTTTGCTTAGAGAGTTTGATTTGATATAGGGGTGGACTCTCGGGATAGCGTGGGATATCCCCTGCATTACAGCCTCATTTTTGAGAGCTTTTTTGAGTTCGGGAGTTTGTTCTAGAGAAGCCAAACGCATCATCGTGTTTCTCGCTATATTTTACGTAGGAATTAGTTCGTAAATCACAATTTCCTGACACACTTATTTAAGTCACATTTCATTCTATCATTTTCTCGTGCTCCATTCGGTACTTTTAAAAGACCGATTTTTCCAATCGAGCCATAGCCTAACTGCCGGATTGACGCGAGTTCTATTGTGCCCATTTCCTCGTGTTGCAGAGACGAGACTTGAACCGAGAGGGTTGTGGAATTGGCATGCGGACGTATGCGAATGGAAGGTGCTGGGAAGGGCGCGGCAATTCCGTCGGGAAGGCTGGGAGAAGTGTCGCGCGGAGTGCGAAAAAAAGGACCCGAGCTTGGTGGGCTACTGCCGCCGTTTCCGACTCCACAAGAACAAGTGCTCCTGTCACCCCATCGATGACCTCCCTTTCAGACTCCGAATCCGGCTCCAGTGGTTGCTCCGCGCTTGCCACGGTTCTGTCGACCTCATCACGGGCGAAGTCGGGCCGTACACTCGTCGCCTCCTCCACAGGTATAACTCGGAAGTCATCCAGGCCGGAGTTCCGCAGCCGTTCCCTATGCTGTATAATCCGAAGAAGATTACGGTACGCCAGCAGCGTCGCAGAAAGCGGACCGGGCACCCGCTTACTGCCAATCTCGTACCCCCACACCCGTCTGGCACCGGTCCCGTGTACCTTCCCCAACCCGTACTCCCGCACGGGGTCATGCCTCAACCCGTACCCCCGCACGGGGTCATGCCTCAACCCGTACCCCCGCACGGGGTCATGCCTCAACCCGTACCCCCGCACGGGGTCATGCCTCAATCCGTACCCGCGCACGGGCAACTGCCCCACCCCGTACCTCCGCAGGGGCACCCACCCGGGACGGCGCCCAGTACGGTGCCGGGGAAAAAAAAACAGGGCAGATTAGCGAGATTTTGGTTCGGAACGGACGAAACAGGAACGGGGCCGCAGAAAAAAAAACAGAGCAAATGGTCAAGATTTTGGTTCGGACCGGAGAAAAAAGGAACTTAATTGCAACCAAGTTTCCGTTCCTCTTCCCGGAGGATTTTATGCCATTTAAACCTATGGTAAAGAATCGATTATTATGGTGTTCGCTGCGAACACCCTGTTTATCGATCCTTTTCCAGAGGCTTAAATGGCATAACAATCGATATATCGCAGAGCACGCCACGCCACTGATCCCGATGTTGCAAACTTTCCTTACAAAATGATGATCTGCCAGAATAAAGTGTGACCGTCCTCAAGATGAAAAAACAGGTAGGGGGGGGGGGATTTGCAGCGACGGTTACAATTACATTCTTGAAATAGGTGACAATACCATTTTTAAAAAAAGTAACAGTCCTGGATATTATTCTGAAGCAAACCAAAGCAGTCGCAAGAAATCTCCAAAATCATTTGCAGTAGAATTAAATGTATGCATCTACTTGTTTTTTCATCGTTTATCGAAGGTTTACTCTCTCTGACCTAATACTTAAAATAGATAGTAGGTGCAACGTGAAAATCGAGAGTCAATAGGAACGTTTAGACATCAACACGGAGAAAAAAACTTCGTGCATGGGACCCGAAGTTGAGGTCATATGGATCTCTGAAGTTTTCTGATCGCGCATCCGAAAACTGGAGGTCGAGCTGCCGAAGTTCGGGTCAGACATCGAGGCACTTCGGTATGTACCGGAGTACTTCAGATGTGTGACCCGAACTTCGGCAGCTAGACCTCAAGTTTTTAGATACGTGATCCGGAAACTTCAGAGATCCAAATGACTTCAACTTTGGGTCCCACGCACGAAGTTTTTTCTCCGTGAATAAATCATTATTTTCTGCAATCCATTACCACCTAAACTTTGCAAATTTTGAATGAGCTTGAGGGTTGATTTTACACAAAATTAAGGTTTTTATCTTAATCGTTAACGAGGAATATCGGTTGAATTGAAAACCTCGAACCCTCGGAGGAACTCAATTTAAGCTAGTTCTGCTGCTGCAATATCATTTATTGATAGACCTAATTAATTTTGTTCAAAACATTCAGGCAATTATCGGCTTTTCTACTTAGAATTGAATCGTCCACTCTCCGTAAACCTTGGTCTTCGTGTCGTCCCTGCGCACTTCTGAAGCTGGCTTTGAAATGAAGTGCTCGTATCAATTTGTGGACAGCGAAAACGCCAATGTTTGGTGGCGATTCGATCTTTGTTTTTCTTTTTTGTTCTTACCTATTTTTTCAGTTTATTATTTTGAGAGCACGGCGCAGCGTGGCAGGGTATAATCAAGCTGTATCAAATGAAAAGAGACAACACACAAAGGGAACCCGTAAACTTGTGATCCCTCTTTGCTTAACGCCTTCCATCTGGCTATGCATGCAGCATAGAGTTACATAGAGTCGTAATGTGATTGAGAGAGCAGGGACCACTTTTAAGCATTTTCCAGGTCCCGAATTCCAGGACCCCTGTGTCGGGGACCCTGTATTCGGGGACCGGGGGGGGGGGGGGGGTATCCAATGTAAACAAAGAGGATAGGAATCACTAGTATTCTTCATCGCCATTTTGGACCGAAAATGCATCGAAAAAGTGACTGAAGCTCGGCGCACATCGGGTTCGGAACTCGTCGTCTAGGACATGGTCCCAGATCTCCCGTTCACATTACGACCCCATGTACTCTATGGCATGCATTTACTAATATGGAGGAATGTTTGATTAGAGGCGGACCATAGATACCATTTCAAAATATTGACTGCAACCTGATAGAATCAAGATACATCAACAAATTTGAGAAATAACTTCGTAAATAGCAGTACTTTATTGCCTAGTACTTTATTGCCTTTCACCGATTTTTGCAATTTGTCAAGTCATATGAGAGACTTTAAAATCAAATACAGCGAAATGGCATCCTAACTATAATGATGTTTTTGGCTTTTGCTTTTTTTTCCAATCTTGAGAAAGGTTATGATGATGAAGATATGTGATTCCGTGGTTGTACGCATGTGCTTGTCTGTTTTATTTTTCACGTGTATGTAATTGTTCTTTTTTGTAAATAAACATTTCTGTCATGAGAATTTAGTTGGTCAAATTATTTGCAAAATCATTACGTTAGTGGAGGATCTATTATTTATTCAGCATTCTACCACGCAAATTCCCTCACTACTCGTATCACACTATGTAAATACTGTGACACAAATTGATAACGTGCTAAATACCAAAACACTGTATCTCATTCTCAACTGCAGAGTTCAAAATTTCCTTTTCGACAGAAAACTGGTAAACTTTTTTTCTTGGACATTTGTATACTCTCGACACTCGAGAGCATGAATCTTCGCATAAATACACAGCGGAATTTTTCTTTCAAGCTTTTTGTGCGTCAAACTCTGCAATTTATCGTGTTGAACACATATTGAGATATATGTAGATGATGAATTTTCTCATATCAACGAATATTTTTTTAACTTTAGGAAGTCGCCATCAAACCTTGCTCCTTCGTCATACGAAACCGTCATTGTCAATAAACGATGCCTTACTTTCTCCGGTTACTGAACTTTAAGATGATGTCATTCCGCATTCTACTGGGGTAAACAACTGCAATAGACATCGATTTTTCAGCTGATCCATTCATCAACAAGCAAATGCCAATTCAATCTTGCTGGGTCAGTGTTATTTCTATGGTCGGGAAGTGTCGATAAATTTTAATTTGTTTACGTATTTTTCTCCATCAAATTTAGTCCCAAAAGATGTTATAGTTTATATGAGCAATCGTTCAAGTAACACTTCTTCTTCTGGGTAATACTCAACAGTTTGAAATCACTGTATTCATTGTATGATTTTCAGGACAAGACGCGCAAAAAAATAAGGTAAATTCACAAAATCCCGACATTCTAGCCTACCCTTGAAAGCTAGGTGCATACTATATGTTTGAACGCTTGGAAATATTTCAAAAAGTACATTCTTCTAATCTTAGGTCTTTGATGAAATAAAAATGAAAAGTGATATTTTTTTAGTGGAGGAATATCGATTATTATGGGGTCTGGTTATTCCGAAAACTTAAGCAATGCCGAGTTGTAAAATTAACTGTTGTGACGGGTAAGTCAGCATTTTATAAGTTCTCGCACACTTTTTTTACATCTTGAATGTTAAATCAACTTCACTTTCTCTTCGGTGAACCTGCACCCAGAGCGAAATGAAGAGGAAGGAGACGGAGGAGGGTGAGAATTGTTTACTTCCTCAAGATCTCCTCCCGGTTTGTTAGATTGAGGATTATTGGTTATGCCGATCGCTGTGAGCGAAAAAGAGCAGCCAGGGCGCCTTCAAATCCTCGCACACGCAACACGCACATCCGTCGAACACGAATAGTTGCATTCAAACGTTGTCATTAACGCTGCCCCACTTCTCATATTTTAATCGAGCGCGCCTTGTTCCGATAAACGTCCTTTTTTGTAAGGCACGCAGTTGGTAGTACAATCGATTCGGAGCTCCCAATTTCCAAGGACAGCTAAATTAAGCAGAGAAAAGCTATTAGAATCAATTAACCGCACTCGTGCCCAATTTGATTGAGGGTTGTATTCGTAGTTGTTCCTTGAATAGCTCCTTTCGTTAGGAGGCCCCCCACTGTTTATACGTATCATGATCAAGGAACGTTTTAAAGGAAGCCCTCAAAATACAACATCTTAAAAAGGACAATTTTGGCAACTTCGTGTGAAATTCAACAGTATGACGTGGGGAATTGATATTTTCAATGGATTACAATGATTTGCTACGATAAAAAGTACTAAATACGGATACAAATTCTATAATTTTAACGACATTTAAGGTAGATACGAACTTACCTTTAAATTTACAAAACTTGCGCGCAATATATTTCCTTTCACATTTTTTATTTTTGGAAGTTGTAAATCATTGTAATCCTTTGCGAGCATCTGTTTTCCAAGTTAAACTGCTGAATTTTACTCGAGATTGATAAAATAATTGTCCTTCACATGATGTTACATTGAAGGCTTCTTAATAAACATCCCTCGATCCTAATGTAAACCATATGAGGCATGAGGCCTCAGGGAAAGCGGAACTCTCATAGGAACGACTATGAATTCGGCCCTGGATCAATGAGTTGAGTTCATTCCCGTAAGTTCTACGGTGACTTGGTTTTGAATTGGTTGCTTGGCGCAAGGTGGAAAGGAATCATGGTATGCAATGCCGCGTTGGATGAAGTCATACATTGTTTTTTTATAAGAAATATTGTGTCATACATTGTGTTTTTTAGGGGAAATTTTTCCGTCAATATATCCGTCTTGGTCGTAGGAATTCGGTGTTTTTATGGGTCTTTTTAGTTTTTGCTAATCTATGAGCTTGAGCTTGAACCATTTGATGGTTCAAGCTCAAACTCGATACCGTGACTAACGCAACTGATCCATTCGTGTGAGTAAAAGTTTCTACCATTGCAAGTGTCAGAATACAAGTATATTGGTGTCAACGACCTTAAAAATGCAATCTTCAAAAACTGTTGAAAAAAAAACAGTAAAAATTTTCCATTCAGAAATCCCTTTTTTACCATCTTTTGAGTAAACTTTAACTCTTTCTAAAATTTACGCTCACAACAAGTCTTGGAAGAAAACGACTACTACTTTTTTAAGAAATGTTGACATTTTTACCAAACATAATTAATGTTTAAATACTACTGTTGATATTTTGATAGTTTTTCAGCACTTTTGCCCTCAAATTTCATCTCAATTTTATACTTCTCGTAAATTTGACTTGAAAGAATACGTTAAAAGGGTATCTTAAAACGAATATTTTATCAGTTTTTTAAAGCTTTGTCTAGTCAAAATTGACATTATTTGGAAACCGCTTCAACAGTCGTTGCTACCAGGGAGGAGCGTCTCTACCACTACTTAACAAGTCAATCTCATAGCGCTTCTGTGCGCTCTGCGACACCCAACTGCCACTGACATCGATCCTGCCAGAGCTCCTCCGGCAGATCGCATCTCCTCATCTCCTGCTTTATTCCTTTAATCCACGACTTGGCAGGGCGTGCTCTACATTTCCTGCCAATAGTCGTTGCTACTAGGGAAGAGGGTCTCTACTTGTCTTAAATACTGATCCAGGGATGTTTTTGCAGGGCGCTGATCGAAGCCGGGTGCGACGTGGGTGCGCGGACATTGCGCGGCGAGACGGCACTGCACTTGGCCCTCGGGGGCCGCCACCTGAACGAGGCGCTGGTTGGCGCCCTTCTGGAGGCCGGCTGCGACGCCTCCACGCCGGAGAACCTCCGCCACCGGACGCCTCTCCACCAGATCGTCCGGCACCTGGCCAACGACCCCTTTCTCGAGGCAGCTCTCCTCCAGATCTTCACCCGCCTCGTCGAGCAAGGAGACGTCAATGCTGTCGATCATCGGTCTCGGTCGCCTCTCCACCTCCTCGCCGCCTCCAGCTCCCACCATCTCCAACCGCTCTACGTAGGTATTCCTTTCAGTATTTCAGCGGGCTGTTTAATTATGGGTTTAATAGATAAAGATATGGACAAATGAAGAAGGAAAAAAAAAAAAAAAACAAAAAACAAACAAAAAAAAAAAAAAAACACTAAGAAGTGGCCCGAAACTGTATGTAACAAGGTGGAGAGAGTTATCTTGGTGGTGGGAAAGTTATCGTTATCCCCCCCCCCCCCCAGTTTCGTACTGGTGCGCATTAGAGCTCAAAAATAATTTTGACTCTAATTTTAATTTTTGGAACTCCTTGGCTTTGATTTCCCCGCGAAATGCTATGGACAAAGCTATAGATAAGTAACAGACAAAACTTTGGACAAAGCTGCAGACAAATAAGACAAAGAGAAAACACCGTGATCTCGCTTTGCCGTGCTAAGGGAATACGCCGTAAGGACAAAGGTATGCATATGTCGCAGGCAATTAGTCAAATCAGGCATTTTGTCAAATGCCTTGGCAAATGTAATAGTCAAATAATCTTACGTGGATTGAAATTCTGATTCTTTTGATAATTGAGGAGTTTTCCGGGAAAAGGGCACTTAGCAAAAAATAGCGTTTAAGAAAAATGCATTTTAAGTTTCCTTCATTAATTTCTGGCCACTGATGGTACCTTGCATCGCAGCTCGGACTCCCGATTTCGAACGAAAGTCACTGTTAGTGACCATAGAGTAATGATCGGGAGAAAGGTAATATCATCAAACAAAATAATTATTCTCTCAAGTTGACAAGGAGTTTCTATGAAAATTTGCATCATACAATTGTAAATAAATTAAATCTGGTCCTTAAACGAGCTTTCAACTCGGGATTTTCAGCATGTCATATAATACCGACTTTTTAAAATTCTGAAAATTAAAAGGTATATGGAGCATTTGGAGGGCAAAATACAAGATAAGTAGGTAGTTTTGATGAATTATTACTTTCAAAACAATGAAAACTTAATAGTTCCTCGTCTTGCAAAAACTTACAAGTCTTTGTGAACCATCAGGCATTTGATGAAATGCCTGATTTGACTATTTGCTTGCTATTCTGATATTTTGGATTAAATTGCGAACGAAACCGTCTATAAAATCGGAAGAAAATTATTTACAACTTTCGCAATATATTCGAAAGATTTCAAAGGAAGTTTGCCAACGTCGGAAGATTCACGGGGCGTTTTTCCTGAGCACAGCAGTATTGATGGAAGCGGTCGGTTACGCGGTACTATCAACTCGTGACTGACGTCGATGTGAGTCCTCGCTAACGTGCCGAGACTTACTCTTCACCTATGACGCACACATGGAAACTTAGTCATTCACTCGTGATTCCGAAAGCGCAATAAATTCACGGGAAAGTTAATTGGCTTTGTGGGTCTTGTTTTGACGCAAACACGTATGGATCTCGGTGGAAAAAAAAAATCGCTCACTCAGTGTTGAGTGTCGCAAGTCAGATTGTGGAGTCGGCGTCCGCGCTCTTGCGCGTCACGCGTTGTGTTGCAAGACGCGAGTGCAAGTAATCCTTGGTAAACTGATCTGTGAGTTAGAGTCTTTGTGACTGTTGAAAAACTAAAACCTGGGGCCGAATTTTGTTGGTTCCTCCACCGTACTTAAATGCACTCAGGAAGAGTCTCAACTGCACTTAAGGCCGGCTCAGCGCTTCTGATTTGCCGGCGGTGCTGTTTGGACTCAACGATGGATGTTGCGCTCCTATGTAAACGAACCGTCAAAATTCGACCCCTGACTGATAAACCTTATAATATTTGCAAATGCCATTGAAATTGTTGACTTTTTCTTGGGAAGGGGGACCAATTGACATTGGTCGCTGTAAAATTTAAACTGAAAATTTATTATTTTCAAGAGTAAGGTCCTTCAGATTTACTTGCAAATTTCAGAAAAGTTGCGTAGTGCCGAACAGAAATTTCCTGGCATGTTCAATAGCACTAATAGACAGCAAATATTCTACCGATGCTTTGTAAAAATGATCTGTTCTTGAGGGAAAAACTAAAGAAATGTGCCAACAGCATATCAAGTGGTTTCTCTCCGAGGAGAGAACACGCAATGCCGATGCTTAAAAACAGTGGGTGCATTGACGGATCCAGCAAATTGGCAACATTGTTTTTCCCCATTTAAACCTGTGGAAATATATCGATTCTTGGAAGAGCTAGGTGCTTCGACAAGATTTGATTAATTAAAATAGGTTTAAATGGAGGGAATCCGGTGTTGCCAAATTCCTGGATCCACCTCTAGGTAGGAGACGCTAATTTGCATACACCACAAGCGCAAATGTAAGTATCAGAGAGTAGGCAAAAATTAAAAATTTCAAATCAAAGGAGAAAGCAAACGGAGAGGGACGATGCTGAATTTATGATTTTTTCTTGCTACTGCGTGATCAATTTCGCCACCGCGCGAGGGGTGGTATGGGGGCCACCCTGAAGCTAAGAAGAATCGAAAGAAATCGATGACGTAATTTATGAACGGCCTAAGATCTGCCTCTCATTAATGTCACTGAAAGTCGCATGGCCTCGTACACAACAAAGCCCGCTTCTTATCATATGTACAGTTAGGCAAAAGAAGGAAGGCGGTTTGTGTGTAGTACCTATCTCTATTAATAAGCACGTGAACCGTAAACACTTGATAAAAAACTTAAGTTTCACATAAGATGTTCCGTCTGCCAAAATATCACCACCGTTTTCGGTCGATAAAGAGAGATTAGAACCACGTGCTATAACAATTTTGTCAGAATAAGATCAATGAAAATAAGTCCCTCATTTTTATTTGTTCTATAAATGGAGGCTTTTGTTAGTTTTACTGCCACGCAATTTCACCGCGACCGATATTTCGAATCACGTGCACAAGACTATTTAGTCTAGTGGGGCGATTCTTTTTAGATGCGTTCCACCTGCCCATCTACCGATGCAATGCACATTGACAAATGTAACTGTTTTCTGTTAAGAATTAGAATAGTTCAGTGTACGTCGGGGGAACTGAGCGAGAGCTCTGACAACAGTGTCCCTCCATTTGAGAGCTGGTCATCCACGTTATCATTTATCACATTCCGTCAACACCCGGCATCTCAACTCTGTTAGATTTGATTCCTTTCACGAATCCAGCTCTCACTCCCTCTATGATCATAAGCGCCAACGAACCCCTGCACCAAAATTGGACTTCATTTTGCAATTGAATCGGGACTTGCGAAAACCGCTAATGTCCATTATTTCCGTCTTATTCTTTTGAGTCGATAACACTTTTCGGAGTTGGTTGCAATCACAAAAGCGGCGTTAAAACTCGTCTTCAGGTCTCCTTAATCCCAAAATGAGTCCTTTCATCACTTTTATGGTTGTATCTTATCATCTCTTTAAAAGTATTATGAACTCAGAAAAACCTAAGACTGGAAAAATGGGCTTTGGCGGTTTTCGCACGTCCTGATTCAATTAGGAACTACAATTTCTAGCTTAGCTTAGAGATACTTTATGTACCACTAGTTCTCCTTTGCACGTTGGTGTTTTTATAGATGAGTCAGTAATTTTAGTTCCTAATTGCAAAATTGGGTCCAATTGCGAAACGTCAATTTACGCTCTTGGATGTCCCCGTCGGAAAGTGCCGCCCGTTTAACGACCAGTCCAGAAATATGGAACTAAGACGAATTATGGTTGAAGTGAAGTATTAAAAAACAGATTTCTTTGTCATTTCTAGAAAAAAAGAAAGTAAAAAATATTTTGCATTCAAAGAGTTGAAGCACTGGGTGCTGGAGGGGCATTTCTTGGTTGCGGTCCTCGGGACTTCCGTTACCGTTTCATCTACTATACGTAAAGTAAATGCATGGAATTCGTTAAAACTTCCACTGAATTTCTTTATAATTTTACAATGCTGACAACTAAAAATTTCAGAAAATTTGCCCAAAAATTTCCTCTCTAAAATATAAACTAGCCGTAGAGATTCTAAAACATCCCAACCAAGAAATGCCTTTTCTGCACCCGACGCACGGTGGATTGAGTCAATGGAAGAAGTCGGACATGAAATTTTGGATGACAATTGTAAAATATTACGTTTATTTCATCACAATTTCAATTTTAAGGGGTGCTTTTTATAGAAAATTTTACGATAAAACCAATAAAATTACTTTTAAAACATTAATATTGCATATTAATAAAGAAATACGCTTCGAAAGTTTCTAAATCATGTCCGACCTCACCCATTGACTCTATCCACTGTGCGACGCCTCAAATGTGCCCACCTCCAGGTGACAGTCTCCTAATTGTGGCTCCTTTCTGATAAGCGCTATTAATACCATCACAGTTTTCGAATAGGAGTCCCTTAATCAAAATGTATGCATTTTCTATCTGCGAGAAGGTAGATGTCACGTGACAGCGGTCCCCTTGACCGTGACAAAACCCAGTTTCGGTGCAGTCGATTTCTCGGTCGTTTGCTCGCTTTTGTGCTCGGCAGCGAGCGATGCGGCGTGCATTCTGCGCGCGGTCGTGGGAGCCTTCGCTTGAAGATAACGCGGCATGTGATCAGCACCTGATTCGCGAGCATGACGTCAGCGTTCCGGATAAAACGCCCGAGTGCCTTTGCAACGGCTCCAAATCCAAATCGATCCCCTCATCGCTCGCATCAGGTATATCTCAACCATCCGCGACGCGGTCCCCTGCGACCTTTCGGACATCAGTAACTAGTCCCTCGCTACCGCGGAGACAACAGTGATATCACCAACTGCCGAACCGTCACAAATAGCGACGTCAGTGTCGCCACCGGTAATCCTACCCCAAACCGTTTAACCAGACAGTGTTAGTGGAAGCAACGAGAGTGTTGTTACGGGAAATCTGCTCGAGTGATATTGGCGGCAACTCGACGTGAGCACAAGTGATATCACGAGTGACTTTAATCTCGGGAATCAGCGAGGGTGACATTTGCTGTAGTGATATCACCAAAGGCCCGAGCTTCAATCCCTCGTGCTTTCGAACTCGACCCGACGTGAGCACAGGTGATATCACGAGTGACTTTGATCCCGGGAATCAGTGAGAGTGACATCTGCTACAGAGATATCACTGGAGGCCCGAGCTTCATCCCCCGTGCTTGAGCCGCTGTGACGTCATCGTTATTTTGTTCGTAATTAGCGGTTTGCGGGACGAGTGTGGCGATGTCAGTGTCGTTAATCCTAATTATAATGAGTCAGATGGCGCAGATAGTGTCGCGGTTGGTGGAGGAGCACATGGTCAACCTGATGATAGTGAGTTCGTGTGTGGTCACCCTCAATTCCACGGGGAGCTTGACGGGGCTCTATGAGGCGACGTTGCAACCCTTCTTCGAGATCCTCAGCGCGGTGCTTCCTCCCTTCAGTCTCATTCTAGTCACAACCCTCGTCGTTCTCAAACTATGCACGTGAAGGGATCCGCGAGGACTCCGGGATTCTTGTCTATTACGTTTACATAAACGTTCCGTCCATAATATAAACTTTTCATAAATGTATGTGTATATTGAATACTTACGTCGTTCTCAAATTATGCACGTAAACGGACCCACAGAAACCCTGCAGGATTCCAGGAACCTCGTCTATCACGTTCACGTATACGTTCCGTCCAAAATATAAAATTTTCGTGAACATATATGTACATTGGATACTTACGGCTATTCAAAAGTGAAGGATGGGATTTGCATCCGTGAAACTATCATTTTACCGATGTAAGTTTAAACATTTTTCTTGAAGTTTTCAGTTAATAAACGACGAAGGTATTTTAGAATCGTTAACAAATACTAATATTTTCTTTTTCAGTTGTGTCCGATTGTTGTCCTTTTTACAGACATTCTCACAATTTTAGGGAAGTTTAAGTTCCCCTCCTGGATCCCTAAAATGTATTTTTAACCTTTTTTGCATTTTGCTACATATTACCACCTGTAGTAGGATCACGATCACACGTCGAGAAGGTGCGGAAAATATGAGGAAAATTTTTTGGAAATGTTGGTGGTTACGCTTTTCGTCCACAAATTCACTCAGTTTGCACTGCGGTTTTTTGCAGTACCATAACAGCCAAGTAGCATGCGTGTGCGATGACAATATTAAAAATTTTGGCTTGTGCATTCGCATGGTCTCAATCATGAAGAATCACCGTGCGCCGAAAGAGATATGGCTAGGAAGCCAAGCCCTTTTACACTAAATCAGAAACTTAAAGATGTTTAAAGAGCAATTTTGGCAGAATCGGTAGTAAATCACTGAGAAAAAAATCGTTGTGTATTTACTAAGAAAAGGGTAAAATTACCAAGAATTCAGGGTTCTATTTGATCCCAGTTTTTTCTTGGTAAAATTACCATTTATGGAATTGGTAATTTTACCGAGAAATCTCGGTAAAATTATTGAACTTTCTCGGTAATTTTACTGGACCTTGGTAAAAACGCCACTATTTTTTATCGACTGTGGTAGAATTATCGAGATAAAATGGCAAAGTTACCGGGAATTGATTACCAATAAAATTGGTGTTCTTACCTGAAAAAAACAGTAAAAATACCGGTTTTTAGGTAAGCTTACCAGTCTGTCTTGGTAAAATTACCAGTATTTGGTAAAAAAAGTGAGTTGGTAAAGGTACCAACAGACCTTGGTAAAAACGCCGAGAATTGTTTTTCAGTGATGCGCCCACCCTGAAAGAATACAACCCCGTCGAAAAATCAATTTCTGAAAATTTGGCGTTTACGCCCTTCTTCAAGTGACCCTTTCTAATAATGAATGACATCATTTGGGTTGCAGATCCTGCTGAAGAACGGCGCTGACGCCAACATCCGGAACGACCGAGGAGAGACGGCACTCCACGAGGCGCTTGAGCGGGGGCGGACGCTGGCCTGGCTGGAGCCGCTGATGGCCGCGACTGACCTCCACCTCCGCTCCAACTACCACGAGTCGGCGCTCCACGTGGCCGCCCGGAAGAATCGGGCCGACGCCGTGGGCGCCCTCCTGAGGCACGGCGAAGACGTCTGCCACAACGGGCAGGACCTCCGCGGGAACACGGCCCTCCACCTGGCCGCCGGCAAGGGCTACCGCGAGGTCGTCGCCCTCCTCATCGCCGCCCCCGGCGTCGAGCTCAACGCCCCTAACAAAGAGGGCCTCACCGCTCTCCACGTCGCAGTCGAGAGTGGCTTCATCCACGTCGTCCAGGTAAAATTTTTTTTTTTTTTTTTGCTGGTTTAATGGCTTCGTGTCTAGCACTTCCAACATCCAGCCAACTTTAGACAGTGTTTAGTGTCCGTAGACATCGTGGGATCTCCATGCTCCAGGCTTTTCCAATTTTCAGGGATACGGGCCGAGGAGAATCTGTTTCGACAGATCTACTCGTCAATGAACCACTAGACAAGGCACGAATTCAAGCATTCTGATACATGTTTCTTAATCAGAATTTCACGTAGAACACAATTCGCGCAACGAAAATTACTGAAACTAACTCCTGACGAAGGTATTAACCTTTTTATTTCACATTGGTTACGCGGATTTTGAACTGTCCGCTCACAAGAAACTCAAAGCTCTATGTGAGTCAAAGCGCGCACTACAACAGTTTCAGCAAGCCTCTCAATCGAGCACTGTTCATTTCCCACCATGTGTTGTTCAAATTATAAGCAATTTGCTATAACTGAGCCAAAGCGTCAAAATTGTGGTTGCCAGATTTTCATATCGCAGAGACTGTCACGATTATATTCAACGCGCGATGTGAATCACGTAGAGCATTGAGTTTTATTGAGCGGGTGGTTTGAATTCACGCATTAGGAATCATTAAATATCTTCGTAAGGAGTTAATTTCGCTAATTATTGTTGTGCGCATCGTGTTCTACGTGAAATTTTGGTTAAATAACATGTATCAAAATGCTTAAAATCGTACCTTGTCTACTGGTCCATTCCGTGAAAATTAGACGCCACCACCGGGATTCGAACCCGGGACCTCTTGACCTAGAGTCAGACGCGCTGACCTTTAGGCCAACCTGGCCGACGAAAATATTTTCCATAACACCTTTATCCTCTACAGCGGGCCGATTGTGGAAACTAATAGACAAAGCTATAGACAACGACCTAGGGAGTATGGAGCGATCCTATTGGTTGAAATGGTTGGTTTCTACAAACTAACAGGGACAATGATGTACTAACGATAGGGTCTCTCATGGGTTGCCGTTAGTTGGTCTATTGCCTACCCTCTTTGTCCGTCGTAACCACCCGCTTCAACCAATAGGATCCTTCCAAATCCCTTTAGTCTTCTTTGTCAATAGCTTTGCCTATAAATTTCAACAATTAGCCCGCAGCACTTCAATTAAGAGAGCATCAGTATATCTGCGGGCTAATTATTGACATTGATAGACAAAGCTATAGAAAAGGAAAACGAAGGAAAAATTAGGCAATCCTATTGCTTGAAACAAGTGGCCGAGAAACGATATTTTATTTTGAGCACCCTGCGTAGCTATCTATTCCTTGTAGTGTAAAAGGCACTCTTGCAAATCAACGTGCCGAGTCTGATGATAAAATCATGACTAGAGAGTTGAGCAATTGGTTTAGCAAGCCTAGCCTACTTGGCAAAAATTCTCTCTCTACTCGCACGGAAATCGACCGAAGCGCTAACCCCTATTGTATTTGTTACTGAAGAATGCGGTCTCCGTTGAGGACTTTAAATCAAATTTTCCAACTCAGATTCATTAAAATCGAACGTACCCTCCAATTTACAATAAATCACAGGCAGGACACATGTTGATGCCATAAGTCGAACCAAGCGTATTTCCACTTTAACCTCTTTACATTTTCAATCACATGTTATTTTCCTCAGTTATAAATTAAGAGAGAAAAATCAACCAAAAAACTTTCCTGAATATCATTAAATAAGTGAGAAAAATTCGCATAAAAATTGCAGTAAAAATGTAGATTAGTTTTTTTTAAAAAAATTTAATATGAGCGGTTACTTGCAATGTTACAACACAGATAAGCATTTTTCTATTTTCTGTTGTCATAAATATGGATTTTTTCATGCTTTTTTGCGTTAAATTCAAATATGTTACCCACGATTTTGATATGCGCAATGCGTGAAGTATTCTGCATACTTGTAAGGCGCTATACTTTGCGTTGCGCGCACCGTGCTGTACGCGCAATGCATGAAGTATCCTGCGGTCTTGTAAGGCGCTGCTATGCGCCGTGCGCGCCATAGCTCTGCGCCGCCGGCCGCACTGTGTTTGATGTGATAATTCAAGCTTGCGGCGTCAGTAGTTTTCAACTTATGATTTTGAAGTTTTTGTAAAGTTTGTTGGAATTATTGTCATTTCAAATGATAAAACATTATATGAATCCTAACTAATTTTCTTCTGCGTAATGCATAGTTAAACACTGATTTTACGACCAAAAATTTCCTTTCACAAATGTTTGTGTTGCTCTTCTCGCGAAATGCTCCAGTCCTAACGCTAAAGTCTCAAAATTTGGAGCTTGTTTTAAGATGAGAATTAAATTTAAACAAGACCACACGCGAAATATTGCACAGGTGTGGACAACGAGAGCAAAGATTTCTGTTGTTTGGAAAGGCCTCATGAAGGATGATTCATTTCCAGATTTAGCAACCCTGTCTGCAAACACTCTGGGTTACGAGGTAGTAGCGGTGCACCGAAACTTAAGCCCGCTGGGGTGTGAACTACCCTAGATGAGGGTAGCTTTTCAGCTATTCGATTAATCTCTCACGGCGAATAAATCGAGCGAGTTTCATAACAAACTCAGAAGCTCTCTCAAATTCTCATTTCCTGTCGCGCCCTGAATAATATTCCGATTTGATCGGTCCAATAACAGGGATGAATTGCCCAAAGAAATGAACAGTCTCCGGCCTCTCGCCCGCAAAACACCCTCGCTACACTGCCGTGTAAGGGAAAAACGCCGTATGAAGATTCGAATATTGCCAAATTTTCTCTCGGAAAATATTTATCTTTAAAGAAAGTTATGAATATTTTTTTTAGATGATTCAGATTTAAGAGCGAAAAATTCTCTGAAAAATCGGAAGAAAAATCCTTGCGAATTTTTCCGAATATTCGTGTTTTCTCGAAGGAAATTTGGCAGTTGCTAAAGGTTCATACGGTGATTTTCCTTAGTATGGCAGCACACTACCTCGTTCATTTTGAGTTATTTACGCTAGCCTGGTTTAACAGTTATTTACAAGTTTCGACGTCAACCCAGCCAGCCCCAGCCGCGAAATAAGCATGCGTACGCTTGCGAGTTAGACAAAAGCTCATATTTCAAGTTCTTCTCGGTGGATAACAAACGAACTGAGACGTCTTTACTGCATTTATACTGACATTCGAGTTCGTAAAATTTGTGACTTTGAGATCTCATGGCAGTGGGTATAATTTTACGGCACATTTGAGTGGAATTTCTGGCCTTTTTTATGCATAAGAGCTTAAATCTTACACATTTACTTCATACGATTTACTCTGATTAATTTCGTCCGAGCACAAAATAATATATACTTGATTAGAGGAGGGTGTATTGATTTGAAATGGAACTGGAATTACTGGAATTAAGTTTCCTTAGAATAAATTGTGTGTAAGTTGCTTACTTGGACTCTCGCAAAGTTCAGAACTTTGATTCGAATACTTCTAAATCGTAGGGAATTTTCACTAGTCTAGTGTTCCTCAGTTACACAATAATTTAGGAAAAAAAAAACAGTCAGGAAAATTTACCAGTCATGCTCACTTGACGGTTCATCTGGGGTACTTTTGAAACTGCACGGAATTTCAAGTCGTGAAATTTTCCTTTTTCTTGCTTTGCATGTATTGCAAAAGCGAGTGGGTTCGCAATGGGAGTGAAGTATTAAACCAAAACAGCCATGAAAAAATTGAGTATACGTGGCCAGAATGGGGCGTGCAACTATTACTGCTCCCGAGCCGCACACATAGCCTATCGAGATATTGAAGGCGAACTGATCGGAACGATTGAGAAACAATATTGACTGAAATATTAAGCCACTAATGCCACGAACGAAGCAAAGCTCGCTAATTTGGAATTTGAGTCCCTGAGGACTTACAATTAAAACATTTAGTGGTATTAGTAGAGTCCTAAAGGCCTCAGAAGCAAGGGAGGAGCCCCCGAGATCTCAAAATTACAGTATTCAAAGATTTAAACCTGAACACGCCGGTGAGGTCATTTTGACCTTTTGTCCTCAAATAATTACGGTGTACCGCCAGAAAAAGACCATTCCTGGACATACTTGTGTGTTCCTTTCAGCATGTTATGGACCACCCAAGGAACCTCACTATAACGATGTGTTGTTGGCAGTGCAACGTTTTTATCTCAGGACGAACGTCCAAATAAACAAATAGGTGGTTTCAATTAGTCTTAACAGTAAATACGGCAACGTTGAAAAGCGCTAAGTGAAACTAAGCCCCCGCCCTTTAATAAATTCAACTCGACGCGTGCCTCCCTTGAACTAGCAAACCCAGGTTTAAGAGCCCACCGATTTTCCGGAGGGATTTCTAATTATTGCTCCGATTTGGGTTGCAGATATTGCTGAAGGCGGAGACCTGCGATCTCCAGGCAGTGACGAAAATGAGGCAGACTCCGCTGGACTTGGCTCAACAAGATTACCGCCGTCGCTCCCAGCCTGAGATGTCCGTCGTCCTTACCAGAGAATTGGCCAGGAGACATTCCAGCGCTCGTTTCTCCTGATCAGCACAGCTCTTGTCGTGGATTAGATTTAATTGAATCCAAAGCATTAAGAACCTCATTTCCCACCTCCGATCAATTTTGAACAACTAATGTTTTGTCATAGAAAAACTTTGAATGATATTTTTAGGATTAATGGATTGTATGATATATGAAGACTTATCTGTAACAATAGCGGATGTGAAAAATTACCTTTGCGAAACACAGTTAAAAAACTGTTTTGGCATCGAGAAAATTTTGAGAAAATACGTGAGATGTGATCTTTGACATCTGTACATTATGCCTGAGCCAAACATATTAAATTTTTGTGTGAACAAAGCAGTTTTTTAAGCGTGTTTCAAAAAGGTAATTTTTCACATCCGCTATTGTTACAGATAAGTCCTCATATTGTAAGATATACCGATCCCCATAACATTTTCAACTGTGCTGTGACACTTTAGAGCTAGACTCTGAACGTTCGGTCGAAATTGAACAGATACTCAGAAAATCTGTCAAATTTTACACGGAGGTATAATCCATAACAAGAGGTACCTGGTAAAACCAGGCCAAGTTACCAAGTTTATAATTCAAGATGAAATTACATTTATAATTAATTCGCCAAAATCAAATACTTGTGCGTACTGTAGATAAACCCAGTGAGATGAACCATTACAAGAGAAAAGTGATCGTGTAGCTTAATGCATTTATTATATACTTTTCTTTTGTCTGTAGAACTAAAAATGGATGTACTTACTTGTAACGCTCGCTCACTCAAAATTTAGCCATTTTTTTCTAATTTTTGGACTTACAGATTGAGGATGCTTAAGTCATATTGCTGTTCTTTTCTAGAGAAAAGGAACAGGAATTTTAAACTAGAATCCAATCGATTGAGAGCTATTACACTGCCAGACTTCTTGCACGAAATGAGTTCGTGTGTGTACTTATTAGTGACTCAAAAATTTATGTTTACTGCAGATGAAAATCGAATTCTTACTTATAGTAACTCTTATTATAGTTACTCTTATTCTTATTATAGTTACTGTTAGTAAGATGAACCATTTCAAGAGAAAAGTGATCGTGCATATAGCTCTTTACCTTTATTTTATTTGAACGCTATTGTATTGTTGCGCTTACAATTCAGGCATGAAAAAACATTCACTCCTCTTTTTTAGTTTCTTTGGTGTATTAAAGATTTTTAGTATTGCCATTTATCTTATAATTTCCAATCACTCCCCATAGGCGGTTCTACGGGGGTTACAGTAGGTGCTAGATTTTCTTAACCAAAAATAGAGTGTGGGCAACAAAACCGTATTAGAGGCTTTTGATAAAGTATGAAGGTCAAGGAAAAATTATAAGTGAAACAAAGCGCAAAAAAATTGATATTTTTGGTTCGTATAAACTCTTGAAACTCCATATTTCTGCCCCTTATTCAAAAGTGTAGGACAAAAGAGAGATTGTATAGGGGCAGATTAGATCATATGAGCCAACGCTCTAAATTAAGCAAATGCCTTTTTTTTTAGCACAAAAAAAAATTAGGTCGTGACTGCTCGATCTTGGAAAGAATGAAATGAAATTATAAAGCGTCAGGAAAATGCTAGTTTTTACGAAGTTAAACATTTATTTACAAAACAGAATCAAATGATCTACGAGACATATTTAAATTCAGTATTAATTCTTCAATATTTTAATAATGACTCCATGTCTGCATGCAGTGCGTAGAGAACAAGCATGGAAAACAAATTGGACCCTTTTTTTCCTCAACGACAAAAAAAGGCGAGACAAGCGACTTAGATAAATTCAACCTTATTCTCACAAGGTGCAAATGGATTAAATAAGGTTGGTATGTGGTCAGACTTTTCTATCACGGATACTTAAAAACATTCTCAAATATACCACGGGTGCATTCTAGAGTTTTTCTAACTGATGCATGGGGATTCCGATTTTCCACAAGACGTAGGCTGAAGAAAAACCTATTATGTCATATCCAAAGTAATTTTTACTCATTCTCATTATAGGAGGAAATAAAGCAATATCCCACTCCTCAGGTTAAATTTTACCCTCAAGAGCCACAAATTAGGCACAATACAGAATGACAGTGTAGATTTTAAGAGGTGTACGTTATTAAAAAAGACTGTTGTGTTGTGAGAAGATGGGCTTAATTCCGTGATCAAAATGCAAAACGCCTTCAAAGCAGCGATTATGCAAACGCCTGTTAGTTAGCTGTTAAATTAGTTGCACACACTCAAGAGTGAAGGCGCTCATGAAGACAGAAAGATGTGGCAAATAGAACAAGAGTCTAAACCATCACCAGGCCCTCCACAAGGGAGGGATACTGGGTCCTTGGTACCGGGGCCCGGGCCCCGGCGGGGGCCCGTGTTACCCGTGAAAAACCACTACGAATTCACATGCAACCCTTGTTTCGTAAGAAAACGTGAAAAATTTACTCTAAAAATTTCGCAAAAGGTGAATAGATTTTCAGAAACACGCTGGGGCACTGTAGAATTCTTCTTAAATTTTCCAAGAAGTATACTTCTTGGAAAATTTCTATCTATTTTCAAGATTTTCAGTACAGAGGGAAATTTTCAGTATCTGCGTTTCATTTTCTTCCGTCGTCAGATGCTAAGAGACTCTAGTATGGGCAGGGCATCCTCGACTTCAATGGCTCATGACTCAACTCCCTTGCCATACACAAACGAAGGGGGAGTCCAGGGGAGCCTGGCCCTCATAGAACTGAAAATAGTATCATATGCCCCCCCCCCCGCAAAAAAAATGAAAATTTTCCAGATATTTTGAATACAACAATTGGCAAGTATTTTGTGCTGAAAGTAGAAAAAAAAAACGTAATTATTCCGCAGAAATTAATAGAAAAATTATTTAAGGTAGCTTCAAAATGCGTCCAATTAGTCGTATAAATTCTAAAATTTCTCGGGGGATGCCCCTCGGACCCCCCCCCCTCCGTGCCTGGGGCCCGGACCTTAAAGCTGGTACCAGGGCCCGAGATGGGATGTGGCGAGCCTGCATGAAGGCTACTTCCATTTACATCTTCCGTCACATTCATACGGCGCAATGATACAACTATTTGAACTCTCCGGAATGCGTGAGGTATCACGCCGCATTTAAAGGCGTTTTCAAAACAGCTTAGTTCCGATACCCGGATTATCGTTTTGCATAGTTCATATTCATTTGTTATATTCCGCACCACTCGATTATTTTTAATCCTCGTAGAAAAACCACCCAATTGTAAATACAATTCTAGCTGAAGCGCACTTAAGCGTATTCATGACTGCAAAAATGTTAAAACGGAAATCGAAAAGGCTAGCGTGCATGAAGGCTATTTCAATTGTAATCTTCCATCGCATTTTTAAGGCGCAATGATACAACTATTTGAACTCTCCGGAATGCGTGAGATATCACGCCGCATTTAAAGGCGTTTTCAAAACAGCTTAGTTCCGTTATTGGAATAATCGTTCTGCATAGTTCATATTATTTTGTTTCCATTTCTAGCCACTTGTTTAATTATAATCCTCCTATAAAAACCACCCATTTTGTAAATACAATTCTAGCTGAAGCGCACTTCAGCTATGCATTCACAACTGCAAAAATTTCAGCGGAAATCGACAAGCCCAGCGTGCATGGAGGCTATTTCCATTTAAATCTTCCGTCACATTCTTACGGCGCAATGATACAACTATTTGAACTCTCCGGAATGCGTGAGGTATCACGCCGCATTTGAAGGCGTTTTCAAAACAGCTTAGTTCAAGCATCGGAATAGATCTACAAGTGAATTTCGTTGAGACATCATCAATATGCAGATTGCAATCCAATTTAGTCTCTAAATCCGGTTCGTGAGTATCACGCACATAGATTTGACCAATGCTTATTGTTGAGTAATAGAAAAGTAAGAATTGTACAAAAATCACCCTAAGTGACTTTTATAGCGCCTTAAACTCACCAGGATATCTTCCTGAGGAAACCATTTTGATATTTTGATAATGGAATGTGGTATTTTTAACGGGTCATCTTCCCACTTCCAGAGAATCCTCTGGGGGAGTTTTGAGAATACTTCAGTGATCGCTGAAAGAATTCCAGAGGGAAGATTAGCCTTGATCGCCAACGGTCCCATGCTGAAAAAGATGACGCAATGTTCCGCATTTTCAACGAACTTTTTGATATCCTAAAAATCATGCTAAAAAATAATATATTAATATCAACAGGAATGTCGATATTCATGTGGTGAGAAATAAGTTTCTTATGATCAGGGGCGGATCGACCCTGAAAGTATTTCGTAGATCAGGGGGAGATTGGAAATGACCACTTTTGAAAAAGACCGTTTTATCACCCATTCTCCTTCATTTTACTGAAAGACTCCTGCATGAAATGTTCCTGCAATTCTGCGAGAAGTTAGTGTCGTAGTATCATATACAGATTTTTAATTTCACCTTTGCCCCGCATTAAAAATATATCCAGAAAAATTGATGATAGATAGTAATTCCTAGCGATTGTCAATAAAAGGGAGTGACAGTTAGCAAATTTGAGTAGAAATTTAGTGTCATTTAGTCCAGGAGATCAACTTTTCACCCGCCTCTCCTCACAAAATGGCGCTATTGGGTGAATGTTTCCATTTAAGCCATAGTTTTTCTCACTTGACAGCAATTCGGAGTAGCAAACTTGGAATCGATGTCTGTCGGCGGCGAGATTTCAACGAGATTTCAAAATGTTCAGTTTTACTTAATTTTTTCCCTCGGATGGAAAAAAGTATCTTGGATCCAAAATCCAGACTCAAGATTCGACAAGAAAAATACTTTTGATTCAATCGGATTTTTCCTTGAGTCGAGCCCAGCCTCTTAATACAAGCGGATTTCCTTTTTGTTCAAGCAAAAATCCGATTGATTCCAGAGTATTTTTTCCGAGAGTCTGGACTCCGGACCTAAGGGACTTTTTTTCCAGTGCAGATAAACGAGTTAACATCATCGTTTGCGCTTTTCATAGATACTTCCTCAAATACAAAAATTACGTCGAATTGTGTTTTAATTGAAAAATGTCGGGAAGGCTGTAAAGTCGCTAACTAAGTAACGAATCCTTTTCCTCAATCCAAATAATAAGCCTCCCTACGCCCTTTTATCGAAAAAGTTCTCAATTCCGTCCTCGTTTCGTCTTCTTGCGTTACGTTCTGCCGCGCTAAGGAAAGACTCCGTATGAACAATCGAAGTTTGCCAAATATTTGAATATTTTTCCTCAAGGTGATTCGATGGACGCCATATTTTGTGTCAGAAAGGCATGCAATATATCGCATCCATTGGTTCCATTTTTTCAGCTACTCGTTATTTTTCTCCAATTATGAGATCGCAATTCTGTTTTCAGGAGACTATAGCACTCACTTACCAATTTTAACAAAGAAATTCAACGTAATAAAGGCGTGTTTTTTTAGAGAGAAAATATCGCATTCGAGTGCAGTTTCGATATCAGTATCGAATGCGATGTTTTCTCTCTAAAAAAACCACGCTTTTAGTACGTTGAATTTCTTTGTTAAAATTGGTAAGTGAGTGCTTTAGTCTCCTGACAACAGAATTGCGATCTCAAAATTGGAGAAAAATGACGAGTAGCTGAAAAAATGGAACCAATTGATGCGATAGATCGCATGCCGTTCTGACACAAAATATGGCGTCCATCGAATCACCTTAACATTTTCAGACTAATATAAAATCGTCGCTTGGCTGACATAAAGGCGTAACTACACATTGCGACGATCCCGGAAAAGCATCGATATGTAGGGAAGACAGGGTTCATTGCAGAGTGTAGTTACACCCTTATGTCTGGAAGGCGACGAAATTATGAGAAAAATTCTTTGAAAAATTGGAAGAAACTTATCTACAAATTTCCCCGAAAACTTCTGATTTATCCAAGGTAATTTGGCAACGGCTGAGGGTTTATACGACGTTTTGCCTTACCACGGCAGTGTTGTCCTCCGTGACAACTGAGATTCGTGTTTTGGTGAGGTGTGACTATGCCCCGCCCCTCCTTTCCCAAGTTCCCCTAACGCGACGGGTATTTTGTCAACACTCACAATCAGACTCTTATCTCTTTAATGATACTGCCGATTTCCTTTTCATCCGAGACTCCTTAAGAAAATTTTCTCCGATGCCGCCGGCCGGTCTCCAAACGGCCAGACAGGGATTCTGTCGAGCGGATGTTCGGCATATCTGGCCACCCCTCCCCCCCCCCCCCTTCCTCCTTACCAGGGACTGATCGGAGACGTTACGTGAAACGTCTAAGGCAGTCTGGTGTGTGAAATCGGCGGTGACGGTTCAGACCTCTACAGTGGCTTGTGATTTCAAGGAACTAATTTTTCTGTCAAGTTCGGTAGATCCTCGCTGTTATAATTTTGAAACGCTACTTATTCTGTCCAATATTCCACAGTTCGTTGAGTTTCTGTAGAGTTGAACGTACAGGTTCGAAGATGGCATTTTGGAAGTCAGTTTGTTCGTATGTAAATCACACCGTGTTTTTGGTAAGTCGGTTGCTCATATCATCAAAAATTGACCCGCGTCGGGTGCAGAAAGAGTATTTCTTGGTTGCGATACTTTAGAATCTCCATTGTTGGTAGTTTATATTTAAGAGAGGAAACTATTGAGAGAATTTTCTAAATTTTTTAGTTTTCAGCATAGTAAAATTGTAAAGGTAATCTAGTAAAAATTTTAATGAAGTTCTTACGTTTCCTTTAATGATAGTGGCTGAAGTATTAGGTAATACAGGTCCTGAGACACCGCAACCAAGAAATGCCCTTTTTTCACCCCATGCTTCAATTTTCCTTGTCAGTAAAGAAATGTTTTTACGCACAGAATCGCCTGACTGACGAATGGGCGATTTTTTCTTTTGATTTGAAAGTGATTGATTTGATTGAGGAAAGTGACGATACGTAACGATTTTGAGAAATTTTATTTCGTAAGGATTTCAAAAGTGCTTCACAGCTCTATGTCTGTGGTCATAGGCGGTTCTGCGGGGGTGCCAGTGGGTGCCGGGCACCCCCAAGCAAAAATTAAGTATGGTTCTCGGAACCGTGAAATTACTGCTTTTAAAGATTCTGTATTCGCTCACAGTGAGAAAAAATCCCAGCAATTAATTGAAAATGTTTTAAATAGAATTAATATTGATAGCCGTGTTTTACAAACATTTTACTGTTTTTTTTTTTATGGTAAAGGTAAGATTGTATTTTTGATGGAAAGTTTTGCTAAAAATTTTCTACATTGAATTTATAGAGGTATTTAAGTAGAAAAGAAGGAGAGAAAAAGAGAAAGGAGGGTAGGAAAGGGATAAAACTTGAGGGCCGAAACTTAGGCCTCCCCTGAGCGACCTTCGGGGCCGGTCTCCGACATTTTCCACCTCTGGGCACCCCCAAGCATGAAGGTCTAGAACCGCCTATGCCTGTGGTCCGGAGAAGTTTTGACAGATCGGGGCTTGGTAAGCCTGCATCGAAGGTGTCCTAGCGAAGAGGAACTATTAATCTTGTTAACGAATCAACTGCTATACTTTAGAAAATCTCCTATGAAAAGGATCACGAAACTTCCAAGGTCCATAGTTTCTCGGCAGGGGAAAGTGGCGAAGAAGCATGAATTTCGCAGTAAATTTGATTTTTCTCTGAAAAGCTTGACCTGAGTAAAACATCAGTTTCCCGAAAATTGGTGGGTATTGAGTAAAATGGAGGTCATTTTCGGACTCAGCGCTGAAGATTGCATAAGATTCAACCATCATATTCCCAACAATTTCTTTTCATTTTATTATTTGTAGACCGCCTGAGTAATTTTTTGAACTATAGTTCGGTGCAAAAATTTTTTTCACTGAGAAAATGTCAACGGAATCAATGGTCGATTTTCATTTTACCGGATATGCTTCCTAAAGGGCCGTTCCAGTATTACGTAACCGTAACGTATTTTTTCCAATTTTGACCCTCCTCCCCCCCTTGTAACGCACCCGTAACGCAGCCCCTTTAATACCAGCGTAATGCCAGCATCATTCCCCCCCCCCCCCAATTTTCAAAATATCAGGAAACGCTGAGAAAACAGCTTGAAAAAAATTCGGGTATTTTGAAGATATTTCGCTGAAACACAACGGCAAGAGATCAACAAAGGTGTGAAAAAAGGGTCACGCGCTGAAGATATTCATTCGGGAAGGGCGGGATCTTCAATTATCTGCACGTTGTTTTTCAAAGCCCCCCCCCCCGGCTCGAATTTGTCATGTAACGCTGAGCTTGACCCTTCCCCCATGTAACACAACGTTACGCTGGCGTAACCCCTCCCTCCCCCTTAAGTTTGTTACGTAATTCTTGAATGGCCCCTAAAGTATTTCATAGTAGTTTCCTGCTCAAAGATTTTGGGGTTGCGGGTTTTTACAGATTTCGTTAAGGCCACCCGTGCTGTAAAAGAGGTTGTCCGTAGGTTCTTTTCAGCCTCCTCCTCCCCCTCTATGTCGCAACGCTGGCCAGTTGGTAAAATCAGGTCCTTTTTTCCGTCTGATCGCGTCGGCGTCGTCAAAAAGAGAACCAGACAGCTTGTTTTGCGTAGGAAATCTAGATAGACGACAGAGTCTAGACAGGGTAACAATGGAACCGGCCTGAAGAGGCAGGTGGAGCAGCCAAAATTGGTTTCTCGAAACTTCGAAACGGTTACATAAGAGAGAGCGACAAAGAGACTTATCAGTTTCCCGTCCGGGGAAGTGTCTCTGAAACGGCAAGGGTAGGAGGAGGGCCGGGCCCCCCACACACACACACGCACACGTTTTTCGCCTGACCAGAAGTCCTGGCGGTGTGGTGGTGGTTTCAGACCGTTCGAGTACACGTGCGGACCCCCCCCCCTTCCCCTTCTAACGACGNCCCTTTCCAACGACGCCCAGCCTATGTCATTTTCCTTTGCTAGTTGTCCGTCTAGTTCACGTCTAGTTCAGAGATTGCCTACCACTTTCGCGCAGTGTCCGTCCGGTGACAAGTAGCCTCGCTCTAAATCTTTATTCCATTCATTTTAGTTTCAAAATGTTTCTTCTACGGTTGTGCTGCTCCTCTTGTAGTGCTTCTCAATTGTTTTCGAGGAAATTTCAAGGTATCGTGTGTAAATCCTCGCTAAATGTAATCGTGATGAGAGAGGCATTTTCTTTGTAACAAATTCTCGATCTGATCGGTTCACCCATGTGTTAAAATCCCGATTGCACCGCGCATGCCGGCCGTCCGTGATGTATGTAAACTTTCAGGTGCATTTCCGAAGGCTCCGTTGGCGTTCGTGAAATTCATAAGTGACTACATGTGCTCGCCCTCTCCTAATCGTGAAAAATTAGCAGCTTCAGCTATACCTAAAGCCGAGTGAGTTTATGTAAATTCATTTTTCTATGAACAGTCGGGTTGGCGGACAGTTGGGCTTGTGCTTTTCATTTTGTCCGCTTAATATGGAACTTCAATATTCTATTTACTACTTTATTTTTTCTCCAAGTTTTCAATCCATGCATGATTTCGCAATTGTTGAAATATTCATAGGGTGCGATCATGTCAATACTCGAATTGGGCAATACCTAAGGTGTTCATTGATATTTTGACTAGAAACATGTTCTCAAGTATTTATCCGAAAATTGAACCGCTCTGGGGGCGATAAGTCAAATTTTGCTGATTTCCTATTCGAGGACAATTTATTGCGGGTGGAGATCATTTTTTTTTTCTTTCTAATATTTCGCATTCTGGAGAGGTGATGTAGGTATGAGAGAAGTATCCTATGAGTAAAATTAAAATGAATTTATTCACTTGCTTCTGCATTATAAACTTGGCTTCAAAAATCACAAATCATGATTTTCGAGTACCTGGTTTTTTATTGTGGTTTAAAAACGATTTTTAAGATCGAGTCACTGTGATAACTTCTACCGACAAAATTTCCACCACCAATCTCCCTCTGCGCAATCTGCATCGTTTCATACTCGTATTTTTCGAATTTTAAGCTTCAAAAGCTCCTAATCCTACATGTAACCCACAGATTTATTTTCTCCCATCTCGAAATTGTGACTCCCTATTTTCACTTTAAATCATAGCTCTCATCCCGTTGATACGTTTCGATTATTTTCTTTTTGTTTTATTTTTCAGATTTTCAAGCTTCACAACTGGTCTGTCATTAACTTTCGAGTCGCAAAAGGTATGTAGTCTTATTTTTTGACATTACCGAATGTTTGGATGATTCAGCTTCTTTCCATCATTTTAATATTCCAATGATTCGTAGACTTAACTTTTTTCTTCCACATCACTTTTCGTCGGCAAGGATACCATTATTTACCTCATTCAAATTCATTGCTTTTATATCCCATTTTCTATCCCATTTTATTCACCCATTTTCCTTGATTTTCACCGTTTTTCCTGCCATTTTTTCATTTTCTTATTTTTTTCAATTTCCCCTGACGAATTATTTTCTCTCCCTGCTTCATTTTTCATGTGGCAATTTCGACGAATCTAAATCCTTGTATCCTTGTATCCTTGTACTGTCCGTTGACTCTCCTCTTCCCCGTCAATTTGTCGCCCCCCCCCCCCCCCCCCNCCCCCCCACGAAAGGACGCAACTCCATTTCAACGTTGCCAAATTTCTCCTCGCAAATCGCATATTAACAAGGAAAATTTGGGGCAGTTCTGACCGAAAATTTCACCGATTATTCCTCTGATTTAATGCGAAATTCAGACAAATTTTGACTTAAAATCGCTCAGATGCATTCTAGTAAAATAAATTAATTGTTTGAAACAATTTGGCAACCTTGGAATGGAGTTACTTTCCTTCGTCCGAACGACGACGAATTGGACCTGCCTCTCACGAAGGAGAAGGAGAAAAATCACGGATGTTTTTAAGCATTTATTTTAAGTAGCATTTCAGCCAAAAAATTAAGTATGACAGAAAATCTGCAACGTCGGGTGTTTACGCCGTCGACATGAGGTCGATTCTCCATCAATTGAAATGTTTGCCCCTTGCCCTTTGCCCCTTCATTGGCCTCCACAAAACCCGTGCGGAATGAAGCATACGATTTATTGAGCTCCTGCGTGTGCTGTGGTATCGCTCAAAATTGAAGGCACTTTTTCATTCGTCGAGCCTATCGTCGTCGCGCTGCGCTGAATGTCTCTGTCAGTCATCATACCGGACTTTAACTTTTCATTGGATTTTCTCCCGCAAATTTTACGCGGTTAGTGGAGAAAAGGTTCAGCTTAAGGCAGTTTTGCGCCCGTTTCCTACAAGGGGAGAGGAATAAATACGCCTGCCAAAATGCCTTCCGTAATATTCGAACGGCCCCTCTTGTTTTCTATGTTGAATTTTTCGATTTGTTTCAACATTCTTTCATAGTCGATGCCACTTTAAGGATCAGAAACTGTTTCTCTCATTCAGCGAAAAACTAATTGCCTTTGGACATGTCAATAGACTGATTTAGTGGTTACGTCATAGTTCAATTTTAAACATACACGCAACCTTCACTGGAAAAAAAGTCTCTTGGATCTAGTGTCCAGACTCAAAAAAAATTTGACAAGAAAATACACTGTTGATTCAATTGGAATTTTGCTTTAATCAAAAGGAAATCCGCTTAAATGAAGAGGCTGGCCCTTATGTAAGCAAAAATGTGATGGAATCAAGAGTAATTCTTGTATCTTGTCGAAAATTTTAAGAGTCCAGATTCAAGATCCAAGGGACTTTTTCCAGTGTTGCCTTTGATTCGCGTCGTTCGCGTCATGGTGGTCAAATGCACTCATGTGTTTCTTACGATCTAAATTTTGCCCTAAGTGAGACCTTAATTGATTTAGGGCCTCAGCAGCTGGACCTTAAGTGTTCGAATGCTCAATCCGAAAACTTCAGAGATCCATATGACCTAAACTTCGGGTTCCACGCACGAGATTTTTTTCTCCGTGTGCAATGCAATCATCTAAAGATCTAGATTTCAAGCAAATTACGGTAATGATTGAAACAATTCTCCTTAAGATCCCTCCACGGGTGCAGAATGTTCACTAACTAACGACCGATCGGTCGTTCGCAAACTGCGTAGGCAGTGTGAAAATTGCGTAGGCTACAGGCTACAACCTTGGATAATAAATTATATAAAATGCATTACTTTTTGATGAAAATGCAATCCATTTATGTGTGCACCTTCCAAAGTTGTGTACGCGCGCTGCCCTACGCATTTCAGAACTTATACAATGGGCCAGTTGCGTTGGTAACAGAATCATGTTTTGATGCTTGATTCTTGTAGATCAGCTAAAATTAAGATCTATCCAAACAGCAACTTTCTACGTTGAATATTAGCCGAGACATCGTCATTTTTGAAAAGTCGGGGTTTTGACGTCATCCATCGCGGTAGTGCATAACACGGTATGTATTATACTACCGCGAAGGATGACGTCATAAATCGAGTTTTTCTAGGAGCGATATCTAGTTAATATTCAACGTAGAAAGTTGCTGTTTGGTCAGATCTTATTATTTTTAGTTGATCTGCAAGAAAAATCATAAAACACGATTCTGTGACCAGCGCAATTAACCCATTCTGCCGTGCTAAAGAAGAGCGCCACATGAACCTTCAGGCGTTGCCAAATTGTCTTTGATAAAACACGAAATCCCTGGTAAACTTATCTATAATTTTCTTCCAATTTTTCAGAGAATTTTGTTCGTATTTTGATCTAAAGTACCTGAAAATTTCAAGGAAATATGTTCATAACTTTCCTCAAAAATGAACATTTTATCGAAGGAAATTTGGCAACTCTTGAATGTTCATACGGCCTTTTTCCTTAACACGGCAGCATTGGCGCGAATCGCGAGTCGAGCAAGAGTCGAGATCTTAACTAGAGATCGGGTAGAGATCAAGCGATGTTTGAGGTATCCCATCAGTTTTGCAGGCGCTTCTTGTGATCGTTTTTGGCGCAAAATCCAAAGTTCCTTAGAATTTTTTTCCGGTAGATGAGGTCCCTTTTCACAGATCCCGATCACAGTCATGAAGCATCACATCTTTCTAGCATATCAACAACATTGAAAGAAAGTTTGGTCTCTTTTCCGCTGATTTAGACTTTTGAGAAAGAGTAGAAAAGTCGGATGGGGCGATTCGCGTGACGCAAACTCTTTCGATTTCCAAATAGGTGAAATTGCGTATCCACGTATTGATTCGATGTAAAATCCCTAGCTGGGAGGTAGAGAATCCCTAGATTTCGCTAAAAATCCCTAAATCCCCAGATTTGCTCAAATATCCCTAAAAAAATCCCTAGGTTTTTACAAAAATCGCCATTTTCAACGTAGAAATATGACATCATTCGATAAGTCACTTTGCAATATTTAAATCTGATTGGCTTGTTTGAATTTTGCCGCCCTATGATAGCAGTGAACGGACCAATAAAATGCAGGAATTTTTTTTCCTTTTTTTGGTGAACTGCCAAGTATACATCGAGTGAGGCTATCCTGATACTAGCCGTTCTGGGCGCGCTTCGCGCGCCCGGTACGTATAGCCATGGGGCTGTGCCCCTGGACCCCTGGTCATTCGCCACGCGAGTGGCATTCGGCTCGCTTAGCGAGCCGATTTTGTAGTAGTTACTATATATTCCGGCTTATTATCGGGTAAACAAACATAGTGGTGCCAATAAGACCTACAAAATATAGATGAAACAATATTTTCTACGGAGTCCAAGGTGAAATTCAGGGTAAAAGAGTCTATTATTACTTACTTTTACCACATCACATTAATCCCTAGGTTGTCTGAAAAATCCCTAAAACCCTACAATTTCCGGAAAATCCCTAGATATCGGATCGCAGTATCCACGCAATGAAGGCGATTTTTTTTTCCGCTGACTTAAAAACTTTAAGGCTGTGTCCGCACCGAAGATCGCCACAAAAATATCGAGGCAAAGAAGTTGGATGGGGTGAAACGCTTAACACGACTATTTCGACTTCCCAAACGATGAAATTGCAAATCGACAAAATGAAGAAGAACTCTTTTCGGCTGACTTACAATTAGAGACATTAACGCAGGAGCAGAAAAGTTTGACAGGGCAAAACGTGTGATACAACTATTTCGACTTCAAAAATGATAAAATTCCATATCGACAAGGTGAAGAACTCTTTTCGGCCGACTTACAATTAGAGACATTAACGTAGAAGTAGAAAAGTTGGATAGCGGCAGAACGCATGATATAAATATTTCGACTTCCAAGATGATTAAATCGCATATCGACAAAATTAAAGAGAATTCGTTCTCGGCTGATGCCAAGATTTTAACGCAGGAGTAGAAAAGTTGGATGGGTCAAGACCCAAGCTAAGAGCGAGACTACACATCGGGCTCCGCCCCGGCCGCGCCGCGCGCCGCCCCGTGCGTAGGCGAGATGACGCGATGCGTGTAGTATACCTACAGTTTTGCAGGCTCTCTCCGCGATCGTTCTTCGCGCTAAGTTCAAAGTTTCGGAATCAGAATTACGTACCGACCATACATAGAAACGTTTGTGTTTATTTTCCGCAATACGTTTTTAATCTCAGGGACTTATCAGCCCTTCTAAGGCAGAGCTTACAGTCTCCATGAGGAACAGGCTTTTAGAGGAAATCATCTTTAATTTTGGCCTGAGCTCACGGCGGCGCGGCGTCTTATACCTCGGCCCCATTTTCAATGTTCATCCCCATTTTTCACACGTTTATCCCCATTTTTCACACGTTCGTATTTTCAATTTTTCCTAGGTATGACTAGGGCATGTGAGAGGAGCATGTAATTATGACATTAAGTTCTTCTAGACGCGCGTGGAGTAAGAATTCTAATTAAAATGGCGCACGGTAAAAGCCTTTTTCCTCCTACAGGCTCAGGCTGTGATCATTCTTATAACAGGTCCATTATTAATACCTCATAAATGTCCGTGCATTTCTTCGAGATGGGAAAGGAGAGCTAACAAGTTACGTACCAAGTTACGAAAGATTTTTTTTCCTAAGTATGTAAAACCAATCTAGAGGCATATTTCAGAGCCCAGGAATTTTTTTTTTTTTTAAATTAGCAAGTTAAAACCCACAATTTGTGCACAGATGAGCAATCATTGTGGTCAGTGTAAAGTTCCATTTTTTTGAGTCTTAGCAAGTCAAAACAGCACAGGTTTCAATCAATTGCGATTGCATAGCAAAGTTACTGCTATTAGATCGGAGTGTTAAATATGTTGTCTATTCTCTGTTTGAAGGGACTTCTCTTATTGAAAATTGGAATAAAATCGCGATAAGTTTGCACTTCTTTTTGTATTTCGAATTGCCTAACGGCCTCACTCATAAAACTATTAGATCGTTCATGATGTGACTTTATGAACCAAAAAATTTAAAAATAACACAATTTAAATGATAAAGAATTGTAATTTTTTCCCTTGACTTGTACCCGTTGCTCCATGCTCCATGGGAACAATAATATCATATTTATGACATTTTTAGGTTGGATTTATTTATTAAAGCATTCATCTAATAAAGTATTTCTTTCTTCCTTTCTTTTGCAGTCAATATTTTGTGGTCTTTCCAACATTCGTCGAGGCGGTGCACTAAGACAGAAAATGTTTACTCTGCATCAGACGAGCTGTTCCTGAATTTACAGATCATCAATTCATCACGGTAAAATCTCCCCAACTCCTTCCTGCTCTCAGAATTAACTGTCTCAATTTTTCAAAGTGAGCTGTCGCAGTATCCCTCCTCACCTCTCACAGTGCTCCTAAATGGGGTTTAAACCGAATTCGGTCGTGAACGAAAAATTTGACCTGGAATGTTAAGCGGAGCACTCTTAGTTACTAAAACTAAAATTTTGAAATAGTTTGTGGAAGCTCCTGGAGAAAAAATCGCGATTTAATGGTTTTTTTAGGCTTTTTTGTTTTTGTTTGTTTTTTGGAAAAAAGGCTCATCTATGACACCCCCCCCCCCCCCCCCCNCCCCCCTGCGCCATTTCTTATCGAATTCGTGAGTTTTTAATTTGTTGGTCTTCGGTATGAGGTACGACTTTCCTGAAATTTTTCATGACCGAGAAAATTGTTTGCTCCTGTTGCATTGTTGCAAAGTTTCAAAATTCAAAATTATGTGTTTTGCGAAAACATTGCCCTCCCCCCTCTCTTTTGATTGATTTGAATTTTTAGTAGACTATTTGAATTTCGAATAAGAGACACAAAAATCCTAGAATTTCCATGACCGGGAAATTTTTTTCCGCTCGTTGCAACGATGCCTAATTTTAAACTTGAAAATTTTGAATTTGGAGGTAGCACGATGGGATGAGCCCATTTCTCGGTAAAATTATCTGAATTTTTGGTATATTGTTTTCTCGTATGACTTAAGAAATTCCTGAAATTTTCATGACCGAGAAAATTTTTTTCCTCCCGTTACAACGCTGCAAAGTTTCAAAGTTCTAAATTAGGGATTTGACCATAAAATTATGGCGTTTGGGCGGGAAATCTTGCAGAAATTTCTTTATTTATGAGTAATTTCATTAAATATTTTAATAATTTGTCCAGTCAAAACTGTGGAATTGCCTTGTTGCCATTTTAAAAAAAAATTTCCGGATGAATGTGCTTCATCTTGCTTCAACTGCAAATGCTGGTTTTCTTTCATTCGCTTTAGCAGCTTTTGGAGGATTATGGAGATAGGCTTGTCTTTAATTTTTGTTGTGTTTAATTTTGTCTCTGAAAAATGGAGATGCCATTTTTGCTGTGTTCAGTTTTTTTCTGGAAAATGGAACTGCCAGTATTCCACGTTTATTTTAAATGATTTGAAACCACCTTAAGGAGCACTAAATCGGGTTGTTTACAATATTCATTGTTTGCGCAGAAACACTCATTTTCTGGCTGTTACGCAGTTTTTATCGTCTCCTGAAAAAATTTCATTTTTCCGATGAGTCGTTTTCGAATTCAATTTTTTCGGATATTCGGTCTTTGTAGAACGGAAAAACTGGAAAACGGAATGTCTTGAAAGTAAGAAATTCCTAGATTTTGCAAAAGCGCGTACTCACTGAATTCAACGGCATCATTTAGTTTTATTATCATATGAAATGAATCTTGAGAGTTATGTAGGCCGCATTTTTAAGTTAGACTAATTGAGCTTGAAGGCTTCCATTTATGAACGTATCTCAATCAAAAGTATCCTATCTTCATCGTAAACTGGGCTCTGACACTCATAGCCGCACGAATTAGCGGGGCATAGCGGGGCTCTTGTCACAATGGATATATTTTCTTTTGATTCAAATGTCACAATGGATATATTTTCTTTTGATTCAAATATGTCCACCTATGAAAGAGTCCGAGGAAAATTATGAAGACCTTCCTTAAAGTAAAGTCAACAAATTCCCCGCAATGGCGGCGAAAGGGAAGAAAAAATTCAAATGTATTCAGCATCATACACCAAACAGGGTCACACAAATTGCATTGATGAAAAACTGAGCAGGTTGCATACCCTCCAAATTGCAGGGTATTTTTAAAACTTGCATGAATCAAAATTAAGGCCTCAATTATTAAGTGATGCAAACTTAAAAAAGAGGGATGAAAAGCAATAAACTGGTGAATCTCAAAAACTGATTAAATTGACCTCTTTTAAGTAAGGGGCTTGGAGGACACTTGCAAAAAGTGCTGTTTTTACTGGTTCAAGAAATACGTGTTTCATTGTTTAAAATTACATGGAGCCTTGTAGCGAATAGAAAGTTCAAACTCATTTTTTAATGCTGAAAAACTAGATTTTAGCAGTGAATTTTTCACAGGGTATATTTTGGAGACTAGTTTTAGTTGAAATCATTATTATTTTAATTTTTTCATACATTGCACATTTCCCACTTATCTGCCACACCCGTTACATAAATTCGTTTGATGGACTAGGGTTTACTATTTGAATATTGCGCTATTTAAAAGATCGACACTGGATATTTTTTTTTCTGCCATAAAAAGCTTGATTTACTTTGAATGTCACATTTTATGACCGTCTAAATGCCGCGAACTTTTGGCTCCTGCATGGATTGCCCATTTTTTTACAACGCCGAGTGCTAGTCATGCATTTGCTAACATTTACCAGCTGCTTGAAAACCAATTTCAGAAGTTAATTACTATGGCTACTGGATTTCCTAGTGATCTTAATACTACATTATGCAATAAGGAACTACTATTTCTGGCTCATTCGTGGAAGCACCTATATGTATAGGGCAAGTAAAAGTGATCTTCCACTTGAAGAGGAGAAGAAGAGGAAAAAGAATAATAAGAGAAGGAGGAAAAAGAATACTAAGAGAGGTAAGAAAAAGAGATAAAAGAAGAGAGAGAAAAGAGAGAAGAGAGAGAAGAATAGGAAGAATAGGAAGAAAGAAAAGAGAAAGAAAAAATGGAGGAAAGAGAAGAGGAAGAAGAAAAGAGAGAAGCGAGACAAGAGAGAAGAAAGAAGATAGTAAGGAGACGGGAGAGAGTGAAGTAAAAGACTATGAAGAAAGGGAGGGGGTTCGAGAGAGGGGAGAAAGGGATAGAAAATAGGAGGAAGAGAAGAAGAGAAAGAGAAGAAAAAAAAGGTGGAAAGATAAAAAGAAGAGGAGGAAGAAGAATAAGAGAATAAAGATGAGAGGAAAGAGGATGAGAAATGAGAGATGAGAAAAGAAAGATGAGGAAAGAGAGATGAGGAAAGAGAGATGAGGAAAGAGAGATGAGGAAAGAGAGTTGAGGAAAGTGAGATTGAAGAATAATTCGAGGAAGAGGGAGGAAAAGAAAAAAAAGGTCTAAGAGAGGAAGAATGGAAAGTAAAATCAGGAGAAGAAGAAGGGATAGAACGGAAAGTGAAAGAAGGAGATGAACAAGAGTAAGAAAAAAAAGAGGTGCAAAATGTACAGATTTAAGAGAATTGAACGGAAGCAGAGAGAAACGAGGAAGAACAACAAAACAAGAAGAGGATGGAGAAAAAAGGACGATAAAGAGAAAGGAGAACACGCCTTCCTGCGTAGGAACGGAACACTAGGTAGTGACACACGTGCACTGTTTTAAAAATGAGCCTTAAATATTAATTCCTCATTGCTAAATATAATTTTACATAATTAGGAATAAAGTAATGTTATCAAAAATATTTCAGTGTTTTAATTCCTGAGCGGCAGAGATATATATATATCAAACGACGACGGCGAACCTACTAGACCGCGTATCTCGTTTCGATTGTACGAAGTCGCCTGAATGGAGGGGAGTTATTGGTGAAAGAGGGATTATTAAAGTTTTCGTGAGTGTTCTACGTTTGGAAAATAAAGAAAATTTAAAATGAAATTTGTCATATTATTATCTTCATTCTACATTCTATCGACTATCTCCACTTCGTTCCGCTTTTTTTAAATTAGTAATGATAGTTTCATCCTTGTTAAATAATTTCCATAGCAATATATTATCATTTAAGCAATTTTCGTTCTGGGGCTGCAATGCTCCTTTCTCGAACTTAAATTTAGAAATTTTGCAGTACTTGGACGTCTCAAGATTTGCCATTGATTGTGCGTAGCCTCTTGCGTCAAAAATCTTCATCAATTAAGTGAGATTTATTCTGATAGAGAAAAGGAGGAAGGAAAAGACATAGAAGAAAAGAGAAGAAAAAGAGGTGGAAAAAAAGAGAAGATAATAGAAGAAAAAGAGGTAGAATTAAAGAGAAGAAAAACAGGTAAAAAGAGATGAGAGATAGGGGGAGAGATGAAAAGAGAGATTATAAAAGAGATGAAAAGAGAGATGAAAAGAGAGATGAAAAGAGAGATGAAAAGAGAGATGAAAAGAGAGATGAAAAGAGAGATGAAAAGAGAGATGAAAAGAGAGATGAAAAGAGAGAAGAAAAGAGAGAAGAAAAGAGAGAAGAAAAGAGAGAAGAAAAGAGAGAAGAATAGAGAGAAGAATAGAGAGAAGAAAAGAGAGAGAAGAAGAGCAGGAAGAAAAGAGAAAGAAGAGCAGGAAGTAACGAGAGAAAAGGAGAAAAGAAAGAAGAACAGGATGGAGAGAAAGAAGAAAAGAACAAATATTCAATTAACTTTCGTACTTTACTTTTCAGTCCCTCCCCCTCCTAAATGAAGTGGTCTTTAAATATTCTAGCGCCCAGTATTAATAGAACGGGGGGCGTACGCTACCGCAGCTTTTGGTTTGGGGTCGCAGTAGTGCTTGCACTTCCGTTGGACGGTCGGCAGCCATGGCATCCGTTGAGGGCCGAGACCAATGACCCAGGACCCGGGTGCACGGGAAGGCCTGAGGGCGGTAGAGAAAACCCCTTTGGTAAATAAAACATGTTTGAGTTGGCAGGGGTCCATGATGGCGGGACGAATAATTAAAACCTCTTCCTCATCTCTGGTTTTTTCTTTTAGTTTTTGTTAGGAAGTGGATGGGTATAGGTCTAATGGGTAGGTATGGGATTACTATCTTCTTAATTTTTCTTGATATTTCAAACGCACAATGCTCACGAAAATTCTATTCCCTCCTCTTTCACCAATAACTCCCATCCATTCATGTGACTTCATATGATTATCTTCATATCGTTTCTCTTCTTTTTAATTAGTAATGATAGTTGCACAATTGGTAGTTATTTTTCCTAGCAATAAATTAGAGCTCCTTACCCCTATCTTTTTCATCAATACGATTTTTGTTTTAGGGTTAAAATGCCCCTTTCTCTGGCATACATTAATTATTAAATAGAATAGAGGATGAATAAGGAAATNGGGGGGGGGGGGAGAATTCCGTTGTAGAGAGTGGAATTAAGATACTAAAAGTGCAGTAGAAATTTAATAAATAATAGAATTTAATATAATAATAAAATTTAATAAAAATAGAGCTTGATGCCATTGAACAATACCTATGGCAAACTGCCTACATTAATTATTGAATTAGCCCGGAGATTTTATAGAAAATATTTTTGGAATCAAAGGATTATATACAGCAAGTTCAGCTGTACAATTTAGAGTTGCAATGCACGTCCAGTGCTCTTATTTACCTATGTCCTAGCCTGACTGCTCATCGGAGCAAGCTACGCTTTTTAGCATCTCAAAAGCAATATCAACTCAATTATGAATACTTGTGGGTAAGACATGATAGGGGATATACGGATGAGAAAGGACGGACTCCATTATCTAAAGTTATTTTTATTCGAAATTCATTTGATTTGCAACCATTACAACATGCAGCCCCTGATAATGTCACGTCGAATCCTTCAGCAGATGGCGGTACCGTTTTTGCCAAAGTTAATGAGTCATCTTTAAACTAAAGCATTTGATTAAATTTAAGCGGTGACTCTGCTTTATTTGAACTAGTATCTGAAGTTTATAAACATATCCATACCTCCCTTTTACTCCCATGTACACATACTTTTTTACTTTACCGTATACAATTTTATTAAATTTCCAAATGCCAACATTTTTCTTTGCCAATTTAAATGGATGAGGTAATAAAAAAGGGACTTTCCAAATTTAATATGTATGCAGATTTATAATTAATTGAAAAATTATTTAATGTAGCTCATATAAATATTGAATCATTTGCATCTTGTTGGTATGAATTCGAACTAAAGTGGAAGTGATTACTTGGATGTAAATGCCCTCACTAAGACACAAAATGAAGAGATGAGAAGGAGACGAACAGGAGATGAGATGAAAAAGAGATGAAAAAGAGATGAAAAGGAGATGAAAAGGAGATGGAAAGGAGATGAAAAGGAAATGGAAAGGAAATGGAAAGGAGATGAAAAGGAGATGAAAAGGAGATGAAAAGGAGACGAAAAGGAGATGAAATGAAAATGAGATGAAAAGGAGATGAAATGAAAATGAAATGAAAATGAGATGAAAAGGTACAGAGATAGGGGAGATAGGTAGAGATAGGTATGGAGATAGGTATAGAGATAGGTAAAGGGATAGATGATATAGAGATGAAAAAGAGATGAAAAAGAGATGAAAAGGAGATGAGATGAAAAAGAGATGAAAAGGAGATAAAAAGGGGATGAAATGAAAATGAGATGATAATGAGATGGAAGGTGATGATAATGAGATGGAAAGGTGATGATAATGAGATGGAAAGGTGATGATAATGAGATGAAAAGGTGATGAGATGAAATAGAGATGAAAAGGGGATGAGATGAAAATGAGATGAAAATGAGATGAAAATGAGATGAAAATGAGATGAAAATGAGATGAAAATGAGATGAAAATGAGATGAAAATGAGATGAAAATGAGATGATAATGAGATGATAATGAGATGAAAATGAGATGAAATGATAATGAGATGAAATGATAATGAGATGAAATGATAATGAGATGAAATGATAATGAGATGAAATGATAATGAGATGAAATGATAATGAGATGAAATGAAAATGAGACGAGATGAAATGAAAATGAGATGAAAATGAGAGAGCAGAGGGTCTGGTGCCGGAGCCTCCTCGTGGTGGACCTGGGGCGGGTCTCCGACCCGTGCCAAACGCCGGCAAACCTGTTGTGATTCTGCACCCTCCCTCGCCTCAGGTTGTTAGCCCATATCTCTTCACACATCGTAACGAGCAATTTAGGATCAAGCGCATCCTTGGTACGTTATTACCTTGGTTGTTAGCCCATATCCCTAATACGCTCGGGCATGGATCAACCGCTTCCTTGGTGCCCTGCTTCGCGCGCAGCAAGGCTGTTTACACCTTGGATGTTAGGTCATATCCATTGCAGCCTTGGATCAAGCGGAACCCTGGTACGTTATTACCTTGGTTGTTAGCCCATATCCCTGGCTTACGGAAGAGATCAAGCGGAACCTGAGGAACATGAGGGGAACGATGATCTTCAGAGGACCACTGATAGTAGTTAGGCCATATCCTTGAACCGCGAGGTGCAAGGATCAACCGGTACACAGTGGTCTGAAATCCCGATCTGTGACCGACTTTGCGCGATTCGTCAGTGACCAAATGCAGGGGTGACCGATCGAAGCCTGGCAATCCTGTTCTGCGGTCAACCTCCGGTATCTGCCGATGCTTGCGCATTAAGTCTAAAGCCGTCATCCCCCCCGGGACACTTTAGACCAGGCAAAGTCAGAACCGGAGGGTCGGACGCCTCTCAAACGGGCTGGTGGTTGGGGCGATGTTGCAGATTGAAGTAGGTTTTGATGCAGGACGAGCCGAATACTTCACGAGAGTCCCGGGGTCTCGTGGCTCAGGGTATTCTGTTCTCCTGGGCCGAACAAGCCGGACAAAGTTTCAGCAATCTCTATCTCTGTAGAGAGTATCCAGCTACGCGTTTGTTGTCCTGCTGCGGGATCGCACGGTGGTAGAGGAGTTCCCTGCATTCGGTCATTGGCGAATTGTTCACTGTTGTGAGTGAGGGTGCGCCCAGAACTTGTCGTTGCGAACCAGGGCGTTGCCGTCTGATGTCGGTTCCTCCTCGTGGTGGACGGTGGAAACGAGGGTTTTACCCTCGGCTAATCGCCGACAAAATAGGTGCTGGTTTTGGTAGTAATACCCAGGGGTCGATCGTATAGTCAAATTACAATGTCTCATGCCCCCCTTCCCAGCACCTTTCATGAATGAATAAAACACTAACTGATAGTTGTTGACCATTCTTTTGCATGAAAATGAAAAGTTTCACATACGATCTTCTCACAGCCGCTCCTCCCTTTTTTGTTTATCTCTCGCAGGCAAGTAATCGTGACGGACAAAAATTAGCTCATTTGTGCGAGTACTGAAGCGTGAAACTAGAAACAAGTCCATTGGACATTACTTAAAATTCCAACTTGATTCCTACTTTTTTTTTTCGTTGAATCCATGATTTAAAGTTCTGCAATTTTAGAGAAACACCAAGTTTCTCGGCAAACTTTCTTGAATATCCGATTTAAAATACAATAATTTGTACATTTTCTGTATCTCATTAGCTTGAGTTTCTATCATTTACTTTTTTTTATTCCAGAATAAATATATGCAAATGCCACGAAAAGACAAACGCGAATATACCGATTGATTATAGATGAAAAATTTAGATTTGTTCATCGGAGTTAATCCAAAATGACGAAGCGTTTGATTAAAAAGCATTTCTGAAGAAATAAGAAGAGCAGAGAAGAGTTACTTTTCCTCTGATCGTATCAATGATCTGTGACGAAAAACCAATATTTATGTTTGCGTATTGGAGAAAATTATTCAATGCAAAAATTATAGGTGCTTCAACCATTCTTGACATAGCGTGGGCGATTTGTATTTGGAAAAGCCGACGAGATGCTTTATCAACGCTTCCGACCCTGCACTTTTATGTACAGGTGCTTAATTGTGTGCTTTATGTTTTTTTGTTATTAGATTATAAACCTAGGCCTTTGGCTAATTGTAAAAATCTGAAATTTTTTAGTTCCAATTTGTATTTACTTTTATAATCTCGCTAAAAAAAAAAAGTTGTACTTGGAAGTACAATTAAGTATCATATTTACGATAAATAGTTGTTCACATACCTCTAAAATACATTTAAGGCGCGCAAATCTACGATGCATGTAGAGGATCAACAGCAACATCGTAATGTTCCGTTAGAAAAAATTCTAAAATTCTATTAATCTTTCAGTACATCTCTAAGCCAACTTTGGTCGTCAACTTGCGCGGTAGATTTGCACGCCTTAAGTACCTCATCTTTGAATTTATCAGAGGGAACACTCGTTGTAAAGAGAATACATACAAAGCGCCTTCAAAATTTCGTTTATGCCACACAGACATCGGTTCAGTATTGGCAACCGAGTGAGCATTGTGTTCCTGTGAATCTATCATGATTCAGTGCATATACTTGATGATGCCGTATTCTTACGGAGCTTATCGACGGTGTAAGTCGGCAACCACATAACTCGGTTTGCGGCGTCGCAGACTTCCTATCATACTTTTTTTTTTCAACGGAAAACTACTCAACGGCAATTCTTTAAAACTGCCGTGGTTTTCCTTCTCTGCGCGTAGAAAATTCTGCAAAAACTTCAAGGAATGATGTGGATTTGTTCTCTTTTAGAAAAATAACTTAGAGGCGGAGATTTTCAAACACTGAAAACGAGTTATGTGATTGCCGACTTATGCCGTCGTTATGTGACTTTAAGCTATTTAATTTTAAGACATCGACTTTAAGTTTAATACCTTGTAATACATGTAGAAAGATACGAAACACTGTTAGCAACTTTATATTGCTATCTATTTGAATAAAATTTTGTTTTTTTTTTTCGAAAAGAAAGAAAAAAAGAAGATTAAAATTGTATGTAAAAGTGTTTTTATGGTGATGGATAGAACTGTGAAAACAGAAATTCAAATAGAATTGTGAAAACAGAATTTCAAAAAATTAATGGAAAAAAAAACGATTCTACGAAATAAAAGAAATTCAAAGTCAAAATTTTGTTACTTTATTAGATTTGTTTAATAAAGTGCCCTCTCTAAATCCGTTAGTCGAGATACTTTTCAATATCCTCTTACATATTACACAAACCCCCGAGGAAACAATATTTGCCAAAGATTATTTGTCTGAAGAATTCATATATGTATGAAACCATATACTATGGAATTCATATATGTATGAAACCATATACTATGGAATTCATATATGTATGAAACCATATACTAATTGTAAGCAGCGGATGTCAAGTTTTGAAGCTTTGAAAAAATCGCGTTCAAAGTGTTTTAAGCTGTGCATTTTGATGTTTGTGCAGCAAATAGGGTATGGTCAAGGAATGTATTATAGAGCAAATTCTCATCTAAAAAATTAACTTAGAACTTTAAATTTGAAGAAAACTTTACATTGATTTTAAAAAAGAACACCATACGCAGTTTTTCAAAAGAGTAAATGATTTTTCGTACTCCTCATGGGGCAACCGGCCCTCGCTCAAGACATCAATTCCATTTTCTTTTCTTTTCTTTTCTGTAAGGTAACATCAATGTACAGAGTTATATATTTGTTTGAAATTGGAAAGACACCTCATAATCGGAGCGAATTTAGGGAAACGGAACCAGAGTGATCACAGTGTTGTGAAAAGATTGCTTCTTCATAATTACCTATCTAAAAAATCTTCCAGGACAGCAAATAGTTTTTTCTTCCCACCAAAAAATTGTTAATTTTGAAGAAAAATCATCGTGTTTTGAATACTGGACATTTGTAAAGTGTTTTTAAAAGGAAAGCAATTTCACGATTTTTAAAACACTGCAATACCGCTGATTCCTTTTCGCTAAATTCGAATCAATTATAGAACTTCAACGAGAAAACGTAGCCATCTACGACGTGAATAAAATACTGAACAGCGGACTTTTTAAACATGGGCGAGACTGTAGGTATCAATGATAGCCATCAATAAGGATTTAGAAACAAGTTGCGATTTTGTATAGATATCATTTTCGGGGATATTGGTACATCAGCGAGAGGAACAAACCAAAGAGGGGTATTTTGAGGAGTTTCAAGGGAAGAGGATAAATAAATAAAAAGCCATTCATGAGAGCCAAAATGTTTGAGTATGAAGAAAACAATCGTACAACTCATTGTCAGTTCAAATATTTCAAGTAAGAAGAACAATTAAAACTTTTCATAGAACAACCTCTGCCTCCAACGGCTTGTGGTTTCCATCTCCACTCAAAAAAGTGTTTAGGAAAAACGTCGAATGAACCTTCAGGCGCTGCCAGAATCCCTGTTATAAAATACAAGTCCAGTGAAAAAGTTTTAAGTAGTTTTCCTCCCATTTCTCAGAAAATTCTGGTAGCAATTCAATCCTAAATATCTGAAAATTTCAAGTGAAAATCTGCAAACCTTTTTCCACAATAAATGTTTTATTAGTCAAAATTTGGCAACATTTAAATGTTTATACGGCGGTTTTTCTCAGCACGACAGTATATCCTTCTTTACTTTTCTGAATCAGAATCGTTATTTGGATTACATTTTGCACTAAGGTACCACAATCTCTGGCTTTTCCATAAAAACACCTTTCTGCGCAGGGAAACCGATGATACATATGTTGTTTTTAAAATGAGCCAGAAATAATGGTTTCTTATTGCAAAATGTGGTCCATTTCATGGTCGACGAGAAGAGGTTAAATGTTAATTAAAGTGGGTCGCTTCCTCACTTAGGCGTTTTTGACAATATGCCTGTTCTTATGATAGACACTTTCTACTGGACACCGGAAACAGAATGCTGTTGAGCGCAGATAAAAAGAGTCTCTAAAAGGTATTAACCTCAGTTTTTAACCTAAAACACTTGGAGATGCGCACAAGACCCCCTTCACGCTCCTAACCTCTCACCATAGATTGTGCTGAATAGTTACCAAGTGGATTGCCGAACACACCAATTTAAAAAAAAAAAAGTTAATGATAACTTGGAAAAAGGCATAGCTTATAAAAACAGGAGAAGTTCATGATATTACGTTAAAAACCTATTTTAAAAACTTGCAGCTTCCTCTATGGATATATCCACTGATTTTCATGTACGATTTAGATACCTACTTAGAAACAGTCTTTGTTTATAATCTATTTTTTCATGCCCCTGATTTCTACGCAATTGTGCAGCTTATATTAGAAAGATATGCAGGTTGATGTCATTACGGAAAATTTAGCGTGGAAATCAAAATAATGTCTCAATGTAAATATCTCGTTATAAAGCTTCTTACAGATTGAATTGCATGGCAAGGATGGTGTTTCCTCCTACCATGGAAATGAATAGATTTTTACGATGCATGGTATTGTATCGTTTTCACGAATGTTACATGAAAACGTACCGCATTTTCCATGGAAATCTACTAAATTTCACGCGGCTTGCACGTAAACCTACCAATTGGATTGCATTTAGCAAGGAGGAACCAGCGCGCGATTACAATGCTTTCAAACTTGCGCAACTTCTTCTCTTTAAAAAATACTTAATATCTGTACAAAATTAGAATTTACACTATTATTTTCCTTTAAAGTAATACCAAAGCTTCACAGTGGGTTCATTGACCCGCCGCTCTTTTACAATGGACCACTAGACAAAGTACGAATTTAAGCATTCTGATACATGTTTCTTAGCCAGAATTTCACGTAGAGCACGATTCGTGCAACGAAAGATAATGTAACATCTATTTTATGTTCAGTAGAAATTGCCCTGTATCGGTATACTGAAAGAGCAACAGTTTATTTCTATGCAGGTTTACTTACCAAATGTTTTTTCTCGGCGCGCACAGGTACAAGCACTGGTGAGTTAGTAGACTATATTTGAACGCATTGAACAGGCCACTTACCGAATTATATAAAGAAAACCACTCGAACTTAATGAGCCGAAAATCGTAAATAAAGTAGTCATTTAAGTTAAAAGCGTATGGGTGCCGGGTGGGAACTTCTGATGAATAAAAAACTTGCTGTCAATTTACAATAAATTTGCAATTAAAAATTGCACGGTTTAATTGCGAGGAAAAACACTTTAGGATTTGTTTTGTTTAATTTTTATTTCACCTCCTAGTTTAAAGAGAGAAGTCGACTTTCAATTTTTGCCAAACCATATAAAAAATTAAAGGCCAATTACAAAGGGTTCGCCTCTAGTTGTATACTATCTGTTTACGAATCTAGGTTATATAGCGATTATGATGCGGGTCAGAGAAAATAGCAGTCGCAAATTGAGAATACTTATAGGTAAATCGCATCAAAGAGACTTCATACTAAAAAAAAGGTTTTAGAATTATTTCCTTTGCAATCGTCACAAGTTGATTTTTAACGAAGCATCCTAAATTTGGTTGATAGAATTTTAACCCCCAATAGTAATTTAGTAAATCCTAAGAGAAATGAGCATGACTCGTTTGATGATCGATAAGAGCGCACCGTAAGGAAAATGTAAAACGCCTTCAAATCAGCACGCAGCAACACCAGTTAGTTTGAAGTTGCGTAAAGTTGCACTCTTGAGTGAAGGCGTTTATGAAGATAAAAAGAAGCAGCGAAAAATACATTTACACGCAAATCACTAACAATAAGAAAAATTAGGTAAAACTTTTGTTTGGCAGTTTCTACTGTTGCGCTGCGGAAAATACTCATTACGCCACGGAAGTAATAAACTTTTATTACAAATGAAGGTTTCGTTGTTACAGCGAAATACTCCATGTTGTAATGTCATTTTTTTAGCCGAAACAACAAGAATTTCGTCGCGCCAAGATCCTTCGACTGTTGCCATATTTACTTTGATAAAACACAAATTTTATGGAAAACTTGTGAATACTTTTCTCCCATTTTTACAGAAAAATTTGATGGCGCAATTGGATTTAAATCATCTGAAGCATTCAAGCAAATATATTCATAATTAAACTTAAAAATACGTACTTTATCGGGAGGGATTTGCCAACATTAAAATGTTGATACTGCCTTTTTCCTAAGCTTGGCAGGTACGTCTCAACCCACTATGGGAACACTTAGACTGCCGTGATAGCGAAAAGAGACGTAAGTGCAAAAATGAAGTTTTGAGAAAACGGGCTCAGAAGCTTCTGACAAGAACATTTTTTTGAAAGAAGCCTCTGTTCTTTGTCAAATTGCCACTAATCGTCCGAAAGACTCCTAGAAATCGTATGGATGATTAAAAATCAACTGATTTTATTTCCATTACATAAGAAGGGTATTTTTCATTTTCATCCTAGGTTATTGTTAGGCAAGACAGCCGTAAGTGCTATCTTCTGCATGCTTCCGTGGTTGCGTTTTGGACGCACAACAAACACGTTTTCAGGTTAGAAATTGGCAGAAAAGGGCGGCACCTTACTGGAAAGCACTGTTTTCATTGGCTCTCATGCACCTGCGGCTGTCTTGAAAAAAAATATGTCATTTTTTGTGCACGTGCGGCTTTCTCATACGTCTTGTTTTCATTAAATTAGGATGAATTGTGCTGTTTTAGCTGTCTCAGTAACTTCATCTAAAAGAGTTTTGACAAATTTTGAAGAACACTCGATTTCGAAAATTTTGCACTTACGGCTCTCTTCGCTATCACGGCAGTAGAGGCAATGCATCGAATGGTGAGCAGTGGCGTGGCGTGCTTTGCGATGTATCGATTGTTCTGCCATTTAAACCTATGGTAAAAAATCGATTATTAAGGTGTTTGCTGCGAACACCCTGATTATCGATCCTTTTCTTCTTCCTTTTCTTTTTCCTTTTCCCTGATTATCGATTGTTCTGCCATTTAAACCTATGGTAAAAAATCGATTATTATGGTGTTCGCTGCGAACACCCTGATTATCGATCCTTTTCCATAGGTTTAAATGGCATGACAATCGATATATCGCAAAGCACGCCACGCCACTGATGGTGAGAAGCAGCCGCGAGTCGTGAATGATCGACTATCGATATTTCTCCATTTGAAGCTATGGTAAAGAATCGATTATCGAGGTGTCCGTTGCGAACACCCTGATCGATCCTTTTCCATAGGTTTAAATGGCAGATAAAATCGATATATCGCAAAGCACGCCGCGCCACTGGTGAGCAGCGGTTGAGGGAGCGCCCGTGGCCAAAGGACAGTGGTGTCAGCGGTCCGAGTTCGAGCTGATTTGAATATTAGGCCCGGTCATTATTGGCCACAGGATATCGGGTAGTGGAGTGGAGAGTGGTGGCATGTTAATGCGCTCTCGTATCAACGCCAACAACGATCGATAATTTTGTCGACCTTTATCAGCTGATTGCTCATTGGCGGGTGCTTTTATGTCTATTCGCACTCCGGCGTTTCAACGCACTCGGATTAGGGGCACAATTTCATCATCCGTCTCTCTGACCCAAAGATAGACTTTGTTGTCAACTTTGGCGCTGATCAATAAAAGCCTCGGAGAAAGTTCCATGGCTTGAATGGTCCAGCTACACGATCAAATTGAGCCATCAAATTGAAGCTCTGATTGGTGGAAAAAGACCTGAGGTGAAGATTCGACCAATGAGAGGTCCAATTTGATGGCTCAATTTGATCGTGTAACTGGTCCTTTATGCTACCGTTCTGAGGAAAAACGCCGTATGAGCCTTCAGACGTTGCGAAGTTTCCTTTGATAAAATACGAATTTTCTGGATAACATGTGAAGATTTTTCCTCCAAATTTTTAATGAATCGTTTTTCAATCAGATCTAAATTATCAAAAGAAAACACCCTCCAACATGAACATTTTATCGGAGGATATTTGGCAACTCTCGAATGTTCATAGGGTGTTTTTCCTTAGCACGGCAGCATTGTGCTCTGTCAATTGGACGTATTTCTGCCAAACGGAACTATGTGCATTAAGACATGAGCCCTGAGAGCCATTATAATATATATACATAACAGGGCTCAAGTCACAATGCACATAGTTCTGTTCGGCAGAAATACGTCCAATTTTTTGTCCCTCTGTCATAAAGTTTGGAGTACATTTCATTCCAAAGTTCCAAAACAATCCGAGTGATATGAACACGGCGCGGCATATATCTGGCGGAGGCACATAGTCAAATCAGGCATTCTATCAAATGCCGATACTCAAATTGTCAATGTTTACTAGGTGTTTTATGTTTTCACAAATACCTCTCTAATTTTCAGTATCTTGAGACTGAAAATCCGTCAAAGTGTAAACTGTCACTTAATTTACCGTTCAAAAACGCTCCTCATAATTCTTCATCCGCCCAAATTGTGAAAACTTTTTATTTTACAAAATGCTGCATGTTTTGAGATAAATTTGCATTCAAGGACTAGAAAAAACTTATTTATAATCGTATGGAGCAAGTTTTTAAAGGAAATTCATTTCCACGTGATCAGAGAATTATTTTGTCCACAATCAGCAAAATAATCAGAACTTCTGTCTAAGTGAGAATACGTATTTAACTATTTGCCGAGGCATTTTGTTAAATGCCTGATTTGACTATTTGCCTGCGACGTATCAATGGCTAAAGAGTGACACCACATATCTACATTACGGTGTTTCAAAATATCCGCTCCTAGTTTATTTTTTCGAAGAGGAACAAGTCACCTTCATACCTTGAAATTTATGAATTGATAGAATATTCCATTAACAGAGGAGAAAAATCAAGGAAGTTTTAAAGAAAGTACGTTGACTAGTTTTCCAAGGAAAAAATAAAGTATTGTCGGAAAGTCTACAAAACGTCGCAATCGGAGAAACGTGACCATCGATTTACGATATTTACGGAGTGACTCGCAATCTTACGGAGCGGAATCTACTAGTGTATTACGCTATTATGGAGGTGAAATTCACTTCTCATTCGTGTCACTCGGGTTTTTCGGGCGCTGCACAGACTCCGGAGTGAACTACATTTCGAATTTCACACTGGTATTCTTAACGGGGCACTTAACAACTCAACTCAGAATCTAATTATTATTTGCATAGCTACCTAGTTCCTGACATTTTTTCAACCTCAAAGATTCACTCGAAAATTCATTTATGTATTCGACGAAGACTGGAAGGACTTACGTTTATGCAGTTACAGGGTCAACAGTCAAAACATAGGTCAAAATCATGTCTTCAACATAAGCGGATCCAGACACGTCGAACACGGAGAGGCGCAAAGGAAGTCCGGCGGCTCCCCCTGGAAAATTTTCAAAATTTTAAAGCATCTCAGATATAGACTGAGTCAATGTCCTTGTGAATAATTACCAAATCGAAGCATCCCTCCTTCTTACGCTGAAATTGGGAGTCATCGGTGCATCACTCATCGATGATCGTGAAATGTGTTGCAAAAACCCTCAGCGATGAGTGATGCACTGATGACCCCCACTTACAACTTAAAACTTGCAACGTGTGCAAAGGGCATATCCCTCCGAGCTGCTTTGTAGGGGAGGCGAGTCCAGACGGTCAACGCTGACTGGTGCCCGTGAACTCTGGGAGAGGTGATTCATCAAATCAAATCGATGCAAATGAGCAGCTGTTGAGCGTTGACTGACTGACTGACGCCTTGCACGCTGCAGCACCGCCATCCGCCCAGGACGTGCCTTGCGCGCTCACGTTTGCATTCACCCGCACGCAGGACGTGGACAGACTAAAGCGGATGCTCCTACAGTTTTTCATGGAAAAGAGCCTAAATTGGATCGGACCGAGCAAACGGGACATACTTATATCGAGAGTTTTGAAAAAAGACTTATGAGCCACAGCTAAGGATTGGTAACATGTGCTAGTTAGGGGCTCACGCGATAAACGGAGAGGGTAAAGGGCGCGAGGGACTTGGGAAACGAGTGGTACGATTCTTATGCCATTTAAACCTATGGAAAAGGATCGATAAACAGGGTCTTCGTAGCGAACACCTTAATAATCGATTCTTTACTATAGGTTTAAATGGCATAACGATCGATAAAATCGCGATTCACGCCACGCCACTGGTGCACTCGCACTGAACCACGCAAAACTCCAATAAAATAGCTGCGCAGCAAAACAGTCTTACACATTTCAAGGTAGATCTAGATGTTATACGTCGAAATTTGGCATAGTACATTATTGGAAGTTACATGAGGAAGCCTTACGATCAAAAGTCATAACTTACGACAAAACTGACGGACAAAGGTCGTCCGGTTTGCTATGGCCCCCTCCTCGTAAGCTGCACTCTTGTGCTCTCTTGTTTTTACATTGTTTCTGCATCATTCTGTGTTAACGCACATTGATTCTTACTCTTGACCTTTTGTCTACAGTTTTAGTTCCCCATCCGTGAATCAAATTTCGGAACTGATTCTCTTCAAAGCCCGCACATCGTGAAAAGTATATATAATTTGCAAAATTTAATCGGTGAGAACGAAACGCACCAACTCGGTAACTCGAAAATGCTCAATTTCCATTAAAGACAGCTTATTTACATAAAGATCATTGAAGTTAGCGCATCTGTTCCAACTTTGAGATTTAAAGAGTCCATAAGTACTTGTCTTTCGGCAGAAAAAATATTTTTCTCAAACTAACTTCTTCACCTACTGTGCAGTTTTGTATGTGTGTCTTGATTATTTTCATTTTTTCGAATTGGTGTGTTTTTGATCTCACTGATTCAATTATAAACTTGAGGGCTCTTGGCATCGTACTCGTACACAATCTTTGAACAACACAATCCCTGCTAAAAAAGACAGTGTTCGTGAGAGAAATATGGAACCATGTTGACGCCAACATGGGATCATCATGGTATCGACGCACGGTACCAAATTGGTTCTAAGTTAGTCTAATTGACCAACATGGTACCAAAATAGAACAATATTAGAATCAATTTGGTACCAGGTACCATGTTAATACCGTTTTGGCATTAACGTGCTATCAACATAATACCAACTTGGCTCGACATAAAACCATGTTAGCGTCTGTGGAGAATCTTGAAAGTTGGCAACACTGTCTTTCCTCCCCTAAAATGTATGTAAAACAATCAAAAGTTGAGGCAGCTTTTCTCACTTAAAATCGATATTTTCAATGAGTTTAAATGGAGAAAAAAATTGCTGCCATTTTGCAAACTCGCCACTGTCACCATGTTAAGGGCCGTCCCTAAATTACGTAACGCACTTTTTCGGAATTTTTGACCCCCCCCCCTCACCACCTTGTAACGCTTTTGTGGCGTAGATCCCCATTCTTTTATACGTGATAACAAAATGGCGTAACGCTTCCCTCGACCCCCCTCCCCACCCCTCCTAGAGCGTTACGTAATTTAGAGACGACCCCTTGGTGCAAACTCGGTACGGGGAATTGACCATGTTGGTACCAGCAAGCTCGTTTTTAGCAGGGACGGGAGAAAAACAAGGGTAAAAACGGGAAACAGGACTAAAATACTACGATAAAAAACCCTAGAGTCCCTTTACACTGAGAGTCAAGACAATGTGAATCCATTTCTGATTGGTTCTCGTATTTTAGGCCTTCACAGTGTCACAAACGGGAATAAAGATTACATTTTCACCGATTGCAAACATTATAATCTGGAATGGACCAGGGAATCACGGGTTCGGCAAGGAACAAACAGAATGAGAGAGGGGACGGAGAAAGGAATTTGAAAATGGGCCGATCAAAGATTACAAAAAACATTCAATTTCTGTAATCTTTATTCCCGTTTGTGACTCCATGAGGGGTGTTGTCTTGACTCTCAGTATGAAGGGACTCTAAAAAACCCGAGACGTTCCGACTCAGAACTGAGTCTCATACACACCAACATGTGGGTCTCAGGTTTTTTCCATCGATATTTTTTAATTTCTAATTTTTTTCGAACTGAAAATGGCTCAATTTTGAGTCGAAACGTCTCGGGTTTTTTACTGTTGTATTTTAGCCTTGTTTCCCGTTTTCCCCCTTGTTTTTCTCGTGTTACTATTGTCTCGGGCTACTTCGTACAAAATGGAAAATTTGCACACAAATTTTTTTATCGCCTCATCTAAAAGTGCCTGAAGAGCTGATTTTTCAGTATTTTTTATGATTTTTGTCGGCTATGGGAAATAGTATAAAAATAAGTAGATTTCAAAGTGAGAGAATGCGCCGCCTAGTGACGTCATCTGACGGCATTTCCCACTTAAACGCATATTTGATTATTTTATCATATCTTCTCCATTTATTGTTCAATTTATGAACCAAAGGTATCCTCGTGTTCAGCTCACTCGGTAGCGTCCGCTTAAACGACAAATTCATCGAATTTCAGACACCTGCAAATTCGCCATTCTATACAGGGCTATTCTAAAGTCACGCACCACTGGCCATAACTTTAGTTCTAATTATGATATCGACTTGCGGTTCAAGACATTTTTCCTCATATCAAGGGGGATACTTTTTCAGGTACTTTCCAGTTTTTGATTCCCTCGGGGGAGGGGGGCGGGGGCAACTCAAAAATTTCAAATGGCCACCCCCCTCATGGCCAGTGGTGCGTGACTTATGAACAACCCTATATTTTAGCAGGGAAGAGTCGTGGAGGATGCCACTCCCCGGTGGATTAGTCAACGGCGCACAGTGGATCGTGTCAATAGGAGAGGTCGGACAAAATTTGGAACCTTTGCAACCTCGTAACTACGTGCATGCAAAATTTTGAGGTTCTAAAAGTGGTTTCATTGATTTCCTCGTAAAATTTCCCTATAGGGGCACCCCTTACAATTTAAAATATTATTATGAAGAAGTAAACATCAAAATTTTCAGTTTTAGTCAAAAATTTGATGTCCGACCTCTCTCATTGACTCGATCCATGTGCGGCGTCGAGAGGCGATCGGTGGAAACTAGAGTACCTGTATAGCGAGAGTATGGGCAGATCGCTTCATGGAGGGCTTAGGGCCCAAAAGTGCAGCCACCCTTCTAACCAACTTCTAACGCACAAAATTTCACTGCCAGTCTGCAGGTTCCAATTCTAACCAAGATGGCCAAGAATGTACAGAAATGAGCGTTCTTCCGCAAAATTGAGTAAATTTATGCAAATACTGAGTCAAACACGTGCTTAATAAACGCCGGTTCGTAACAATAGTATTAGTAAATCGTTCTGGATAATTGAAATTCATAGGTTGGCTGCATTTCTGGGCCCTAACTTTATTCGCAGAAGCATCGGTGAAGGCCTGATGGATTTTCGGAGTTTCACATCTGTCTATACTCTCGCTATTCAGGTACTCTAGTGGGAACGGAGGATTTTGGCCGGGGTTGGAAGTCGAGTGCGCGAGTTCTGGCAGTGGCCGCGCGTCACGGACGGGCGTCACGGAAGGGCCGCTTCCGGTTGCAATGCGGCGCCGGGCGTCCTGGCGTCCGTCTTGGTGTCCACCGCCACAATTATCCCCGTCCAGGAGGAGGCATCCGCTCCCCGTTAGCAGCGGGTACGTGACCACGATGCCTCATTCCTCGTCGTTCCTCTTGGCGAATCCCTCCAACAGCGGATTGTGCCACGATATCACGGCACATTTCCCTCCACTCCGGCCAGTGCTCCCACTCATGGGCACCCGCGCGCCGTTGGCGTGGGCGTGGAGTCGCATTCAAATTTGAGGTCCCTAAACCTGAAAATCCAAAGGAATTTCCTCTTATTTTTTACATTTTCTTTTTTCCACACTGATCTCTCTTCCTGTCTCGGATTTTAGTCATATTCGTATTCTCCTGTTTTTAATTCTTCTCGTTTTGTTTTTTTCTTCCCATACATACATGTCACTTTGTAACACTCCCTGCTTTATAGTTGGACTAAATTTTGCAATTTGGAACCATAAATTCTAGCCCGGTTTAAAAATAACGAATGTGCCATTAGTTTCCCTATGCACATACGTGTTTTTCAGATGAGCCAGAATTTATAGTTCCGGATTGCAAAATGCAGTCCAGTTGCCGTTCAAGTATTACCTAGCGCACTTAGGGGGGCAGGAGGGGTTTGAAGCAGCGTTATGGTGCGTTACGAGGGGGAGGGGGGTCAAGCCCAGCGTTGCGTAAAAAATCCAAGCCGGGAGAAACAAAAAACTTTGAAAAAAACGTGCAAAAAATTGAAAATTCCGCCCTTCCCGAATGAGCGTTTTCTTGATTATTGAAAATGGAGGGGGGTCAGGGCAGCGTTACGTTCTTCAAAAGGGGGGGGGGGGAGGTCAGGCCAGCGTTACGTAATTCAAAGAGTAATGTATATGGCTGCGTTACGGATGTGTTACAAGGGGAAGGGGGGTCAAAAATTCGGAAAAGGTGCGTTACTTTATACCTGAACGGCCCCTTACGACACCTAACCGCCATTGTCCCTTATAATTCCTCCTTTCGACACTTAACAATCGACCTTTCGATCTTTTTGAATCTGCAACAATGTCATCCCTCCACACGCAAAAAAATGGTCGTTGCTGATGACAGAAGCTCTTATTCACAGGGGTCCTGCACTTTCTTTGTCATACTTACAGAGTACAGAACTTGGCTGTTGTGAGAACAGGACTTCTGTCGTGAGCACATAGAGACCGCTATCCTCGTAAAGGAAACTTCTGTAGCTATGACAAAGAAAGCGCAGAAGCTTTATGAACAGAACTATTTTTTAATGCACCTTTTAACCGGGTGCCCGGTGCCCTGTGCACCTCCTCGTAGTATAGAAACCCAATCTAGAACCTCTTAGGAAAAGTTTCGTCTGCAATTCTATGCACGTGATACCTATACCATGAAAGTTGTTTCGTTATAATGTCATCATGATGGTATACGAAATGCATAAATTCGCACATTTTCCCCATATTGGAACACTGCAAGGGCATGGATGAAGTTTAGAGCCGTCAGGTTCTTTGCGACGACACGACCGTGTGACTGAGCGTGTATGCTCTTGGGTGGAGTATGACAAGTGAGAGTGCCTTGGAACGGAAGCAAATCTGTCGTTATTGCTCATCGGCAAATTGGAAATAACTAGCTGCGGAATCGCGATAGGGGACGTGATTGAGTATCGTGCCAGATTAACAAGTATTGCGCTGTCCTGTGCTTCGTAACTGTATACGGTTTCGCAATGCTTTCAGTCAGAGCACCTTCTTCAATTTTGACTCTTGCAAACTTTATCACTTTTAGATCAAGCACATTGTACTTTCAATGGCTGAGGTTATTTTAAGTCGTAACTTCGCGATTTGATTAACAAATTCAAGGATGTAATTAAACAACTTTAATTGAGCTATGATCTCTTAAATCAATGATACCCAATTATTCACGTGTGTTTTGGATGAGGATATAAATCCGTATTCTAATGCCTCGAATGATATCGTTGTTTTGGTTAATTGGTTCAGTCGAAACGGTCGTCAATATGACAGAAAAATCCGCTTCAGTAGGCCACAGTCCGGGCTCCGGGGCAAGGTGGATCGAGTCAATTGGAGAGTTCGGCAAAATTTGGAAACTTTAAAAACTTACAATTCCGTTCTTACGAAACGATGAGTCTTTAAAAGTGGTTCAATTGGTTTTTTCTTCTTTATAGACATCCCTTTAAATTTTAAACGTGATGAAATAAACATCAAAATTTGCTGTTTTTCAAAATTTCATATCCGACTTTTCCCATTGACTCGACCCACTATGCAATGATACCGAATACGGTTTGGATAAGTTTTCGGGTTTTAAGTCAGAAGTAAACTGGAGAGGGAGAATTACTCTGGAATTTTTGACCTAGAATTACGCGGGAGGCATATGTATTTCTCATGCATGGGACAAACATTGGAACGAATAAATCAGGTTTCTGTTTTTATTCAAATAAAATTAATCATTAACGGGTTGCGAGTCCACATTTCTTTAAACTAAAGAAAAAATCTATGAATGATAAAAACTCTTCTATGAGAAAAAAGTAATTAAGTCAAAGGGTTTTTTTTTTCCTGTTGGGTTGATGAAATGCTCCTCGAACCAATGCGAAAGATCATTGACAGCTTGGATTTTGTAATACTTGGTGGTCAGCAGCGTCAAATTTAGATTAGATAAACGCGGTGCAAGACTTTTTCTCCGCATTCCTTGACTTTCTTCTCCTCCTTTCACTTTCCGTTCTCTTATTCGATCCAATTCGTGGGCTACCATTAGAGAACCGCGCTAAACGGAGCACTTATCTCTAATAAACGGAGCGGACCACGAAAATCATCACTCGAGCTTTGAAAGCTATGCTTGCATTGGACTCGAAAGATAGAGAAAATTACTGATCATGCTAGAGGACATAAAATAATTTCCTCGATTGCAATTTAAAGCAAGGACTTTAAACCCTTGAGCAGTCCTATGCGGAGCTTGCCAAAACACTTGCTAGATTTTTGATGAACTGAACTAATTGGTCTCCCCTCAATTGAATCAGTGAGTTCGAAAACACACCAACTCGGGTTTTTTTCGATTTTCACTTTTTTACGGTTTAGTAACATTTATGGATAGAGGCACCTGCACGCAAAAGGAAATTTTTGAAATTGCAATCGGAAGTGCTCGAAACAGCGACGGGAAAAGGGAAAAATCGAAGTTTTTCATTGGAAATACCAATTTTTGGCCATTTCAAGGGAAACGGGTGACCATCCAATCTTGCGGTTTTCTTTTTTCGGTTCAGTATACCTTGTACCAACAAATTATGTAAATATTCAAGCGTTATTCGGGTCGAAAAATATAAATTTTTCTGGACAGACTCTGAAAAATCAGTATCTGAAAATCGGTGAGAACGAAAACACACCAACTCGGAAATTTTTAAACGCTTAATGCTCTGTCATCAAGCATGGTGTATCGATTTCAACTAGGTGCTTCACAAAGTCTCTATATACTTGTCCTTTGGCACCAAAAATGTTTTTCTTAAACTTACTTCTTCGCCCGCTGCGCAGTTTTAGGTGTTTCCTGAACAATTTTTTTTATCCGAGTTGGTGTGTTTTCGAACTCACTGATTCAATTAAGTTCAATTTTTTTCCTTTCTTTCTTTTTTTTACTGAAAGATAAAATAAAATAAATTTAGCATAACTGCAACTCAACCATATCATGTACAATTTATCATCTTGGATTCTTTTTTTTTAAAAAAATGAAGAGCAGAAAACAATATATACTTCAAAATCGTGTGCGTAAATCGTTTAAATAAAAAGTCCGAATCACATTCAGAGCAAAATGCCACTTATTTCCTTCCTTTTAAAATACAACGCACGAGAGAGGATTTTGCAGTATTGTCTTAAAAAGTTGAGCTAATGTTGTTTAGGGCTATCAAGATATTGATATTGGTACAGATAAGATCTAAATGCTAGTGTAACAGTTAAAACCTATTCAGTTTCATTCTTCATCATTTGTAACTTTATTGTGTTAAGGGTTGTGAAAGGTAACTTATGACAGGATGTCTGCAAGATTTCAAACTAAAGTAAGTATTCTTCTATTTTTACCATTTTTGTGGTTGCGTGTTCTATACTGCCGTACTATGAAAAAACGCCGTATGAACCTTCAGGCGTTGCCAAATTTCCTTTGATAAAAAAAGAATCTCCTGGTAAACTTATGAATATTTTGCTTCCAACTTTTTAGATAATTTTGTTCGTAATTTCACCTGAAAATTTCAAGGAAAAATATTTAGAACTTACCTCAAAAATATGCATTTTATCAAAGGAAATTTGGCAACTCTCGAATGTTCATACGGCGTTCTTCCTTAGCACGGCAGTACATGTACATGTACGCATTTTTGTCAGGGATCTTTCTCATCTTCTGCATGTCCTTACCCAATAGCAGTGTTTACTTTCTTAGCCTTGCGTTAAAGTCTTTCAATCAAGTTAGTCTGGATAAAAGCTACAGGGAAGACGGGCATGATCGAAAATTTAATAATAGATCGATAATAATCGATTCGAGTTGAAAGTGACCGTTGCTCTATTATATCGAACAACGTAGCCACTAAATGAATCTGTTCCCTCTGCGACAGATTTTGCTGCGGAAGCGACAATTGATCGCGGATCGAGTTCGGCTACCCAAGTCGCATTTTTCAACGAAAAAATCTCAATTTCTTGAAATGGAGTTGCGATTTTTCCGCGATAAAGTCACTAGAATCAACATCTGAGCGACTATCCTCAACCTGTCTCAACTTTATCTCCATAAACTTCCGTTCGATGAAATCAAAATTTTACCTCAATTCATGACGATTTATTGTTCGATAGTATTGCGATTGATCGCCGTCGATAAAATCGCGATTTTATTGCAAATTAAGGCGATAAAATCGCAATTTTTTATTCGAATAAATCGACGTTGATAATATTTTCGAAAGACACATTCTACGATCAAATCGCAACCTTTCGCTATCACTGCTACGTGGGATGAGCGGTGAGACGAATCGGGGATTTCGGGTGAGTGCCGGGTGCCACACAGTGGATCGACTCTTAAGTAGAGGGGTTGGACATGAAATTTTTGACTGAAACTGTAAATTTTGATGTATATTTCGTCACATTTTAAATTTCAAGGGGTGTCTCTAGAAGAGAATTTTACGAGGAAACCAATGCAACCACTTTTAGAATCTCAAAGTACTGTACACTGGAAAAAAAACACATTGCATCTAGAGTCCAGACTCTTAAAAACATCGGCAAGAAAAAATACTCTTGATTCAATCTAGTCTTAGCTTAAATCAAGAACCAAACCTTTTAATTTGAGCGGATTTCCTTTTGATTTAAGCTTAAATCTGATTGAATCAAGAGTATTTTTCCTTGTCAATGTTTTCAAGATGCTGGACTCTAGATCCAATGTGTTTTTTTTCTTTCTAGTGTATGGATGGAATTATAAGCGTTTAAAGTTTCCAAAGGACCCTACGACAAAACGGCCAAATCGGCCTAAACACGGAATCCTACGATTTTCTCAGGGATGAAAGAGGGTCACCCCGGACACTCAAAACTGGTCATATTTTTTGCCTAACCCTTAGGGAAAAGGGGGGGTGGGGGGTCAAAGTCAAAAACTTTATAGAAGCATATAACTTCTCGACGGTTTGTCGTAGAAAGATGATCTTGGTGTCAAAATTTCTAGAAAAATGAGAACTTTCAGAATATATGTATGAAATTAATAAAATTTTAAATTTTGACCCACTTTTGGGGGAATTATATAAGGTCCCCCTTTCATAAATTTTCGTTTTTCGATATTTTCGGTCGTTCGGTTCGCACGGAGAGGGAGAAAATCGTAGGATTCCGTGTTGAGGCCGATATGGCCGTTTTGTTGTAGGGTTCTTTTGTCCGACCTTTCCTGTTGACTGGATCCTCCATGTGCCGGGTGCCGGTGACGAGTGGTAAATGGTAAATGGTAAAAGTCAAGAGCAGGAATCGGTGCATGGCCGGCGCCACCGACCGCGCACCGGGCAGCGGGCACCACGACCAGCGAGCAGCGAGCAGAGCCGCCAGTGTGTCAGTCACCTCAGTAACCCAGTGAGCGCGCGAGTGTGCAGTGCGGACCCGAGTGCAGCCAGCGACTCCTATACCCGCGCGCGTATAAAGTGCACTTTCGGAGCTTTCACGTCCAGTTTTCAGTTTCCATAGGGCTTCTTCGCCCCGTCATTTGCGGCCAGAGTATGGCACGCTTTCTTGTGCCGGTGGTGAGTTTTTTAACTTTCGAATTTCAATCGTCCCTATTTCATTTTTCTTAATTTCATTCTGATAAATCTAGGAAGAATGACTAGTCAGGGTACGTAATTAAGCACTGCACACACAGTGGCGTACTTTGGAAAAAAAAACACATTGGATCTAGAGTAGACTCTTAAAATCATCGACCAGAAAAAATACTCTTGATTCAATCAGATTTAAGCTTAAATCAAGAACCAAGCCGCTAAATTTGAGTGGATTTCCTTTTGATTTAAGCTTAAATCTGATTGAATCAAGAGTCCTTTTTCTTGTCAATGTTTTCAAGAGTCTGGACTCTGGATCCAATGTGTTTTTTTTTTTTTTCTCCAGTGTATCTAGGAATTCATTAAGGGGGAGGTGAAGGGGTCCGTGACGGTAAATTTACATTATTTCGTGTTTTTCCCTAATAATATTTTATGTTTGCCCTCCAAAAGTAAAAAAAGGTACAATTAACGAGGCTAAGGGGGGTTCCAGACCCCCTAGACACCCCCCCCCCGTCTACGCCACTGCTACACAGCACAAATTCTTTCATCAAAATTCCACGGAGAACGCATTAAACACATTACAAATTTCAAAACCTATTCAAAAGTGAGAAATAAACGAGCGTGGTAAGTGAACCGTTCGTTCGAACTTCCCGCTCGCAATGAGACCATGATCAACGTGGGTCTCTCATGTAGTAGAATTTTCAAAAATAGGAATTTGATAGTGATAAATGGCAATTAAGTAGCTATTAAGATTTAAAAAAGTGAGTGAATAAAAAAGTCGATAATAGTTGTTGAAAATAGCGATGAATTGAAATTAAGAAGCTATCTCGCATTCAAAAATCGAATGACAAGTTCGTATCTCACAGGTACATTAAAATTGCTATTTAAAAGAAGTTTCAAAGCAATTGACTATAAATAGCTCATCATTTAACACTTCAAATCTTGAAATTCTGCAACATGGGCTGATGAGGCACTGAAATCAACTAGGTAAATACTGAAACTTGATTGATTAATTCGAGATTAATCGAGAAAAAATTGGAGGCATTATCAGAGGAAAACTATCTCCTTTGCGAATTCTCATCGTATGGGGGAACACTAAGTACCACGAGTATTTAATGCTAAAAAGAACTGTGTTTCACGCACATAGTTCCTTCTAGCATAAAAACGTCCAATTACTTTTATGACTGAGGGTTCCCTCTAAGCATACACATGGGAGTCAGTGAAATGGAGGAAATCAAATAAAAAATCGAGCGTTGAAGCGACGCGTGCGTGAATCGCGATGCGAAAAAGTTAAGTGAGTTATAAGAACGTGACATGACGCGCCGCGCAACTACCAGTGGCGGTATAGTTACATTGTGGCCAAGTTTCGAAAAAAAAAGTAACTAGTAGCAGGTTCTGTTCCTTGAGTTACATAGCTTTCTATACAGTGAAAGTTCTGAAATACCTGACAACTCATCTATATTTAAACATAATCCCGCCAAAATGAGTTACAATTACATAAAATCCATCATTAAGAAAAGCTGTAAGGTTGAGAAAATCTTCATTCTCTAGTGGAGAGAAAAAGAGGAGATTTTTAAGTATCACTATAAAAAAAAATGTATATCGATTGATACTAAAGTTCAGATAAGTCTTATATAAAATTTGTAAATTCTAGAAACTTTTTCAATAATGATTACACCACATATATATGTATAAGCCAAAAGAACCACAGTACCTCTCATAAATAATACTCATAATAATAAATAATAATAAATCTCATTATTATAAAGTTTTAAACGGTAACCCAATGTGGACTCTGCCATTATATAATCATTTTATTCAATAAAATCAGATAGTTAGTTTTTGCATCATGGGTAAAAGGTAATATGATGTGACGAGAGAATGTTTTAGAGATCAAAGCCGACAGAGGGCTATAGTGTCTTTTAAGAAGGTTAGGATTTTCAATAAAAGAGCCCCCCAGCCAAACTACGGTTAAGACGAAATGCTGATCGAGTCGAATTTTTTTTCGGTCCCTTAGACACATCCATTAGTTAAGTGGAAAATCGGTTAAAAGGAATTGCTGCTTAAGTCGAATTTTTTGTCGATCCCTTCAAAATTCGACTTGGCGAGCTTTCACTGTAGTAAATGTGAATTTTTAAGAAAACACATTCTTACTGGCTGGTTAAAGAAAGTAGAGAAAACCGCTGTTTAAAGAAAAAAGATGATATCTACAATACTTGCAGATACATTTACGTGCATACCCGCCCATACTACACGAACATGTGCGCACACTCATATACGTATACTGTAAAACACACTTAAAGGGAAACTGTATTTGTATTTCCACTTGTATTTCTGATATTATTTTTTTCTGTAGTTCTGGAATTTAAGAACAAACAAAGAAAACCTGACATCAATTCATAAACTGACGTATTTATGCTAAAAGGAACCATATGCTTTGGGTTTACGTGCAACATCGATCCTCTTAGCATAAATAAATTCAACTCTCTTACCAACGATTTTATTTTGAGGGCGTAACTAAGTAGTTTGATTGAAAATGTGGGCGAAGAGAGAGATGTTTGAGTTTTTGTTTCGAGCAACACCTACTGACTTGCCATTGAAAAATTGCGATGAAAAAGTCTGATGTTGTGTCAATTCAAGGCACAATTCAAGCTCTGAACATGGCGCATTATTATCGCTGGATCACATGATCACTTTATCTTATAATTAAGTTTTTTGAAGAGGGGTGGTCTGGCCATACCCCAAAAATTCTGACGGGTGGCTCAGGGAGTCCCGGTAGGACTCTTGTAGGATCCCCAAAACTTGAAAAACCCACATAAAGGAGAATTTTAGGTTAGTTAGGGGAATTTCTGTTAAGAGGGACCCTCAAAACGTATCACTACCCCAGACATTTTCGAGCCAAACCGATGCGGTTTTGAAACGGCAAATTTCTAGGCTCTATGATCTAAGTCTGGCTAGACATTCTTCGGCGTATTTTGTGAAAACTCGTTTTTAGAATAAGTGCCTGAGAATAGGATTAAATTGTAAATTTAAGTATGAGTTTTTAAGACTTCCTAATCAAAATTTAAACGATCAAATCTATTTATAATTTTGAAAAGCATTAGTTTTGATTGATTTAAAATTTTAATGAAATAAAAATACCAATCACTGAATTACTTTGATTAAAATCATTCATAGTTACTGAATTAAGCTCCTAATAATGTCAGTCGCGGGGGTGGTTCCAAGAAGTTGAATTAGACATCTTCAAGACCTTGGAATAAAGAGTTACCTGCTTCAATCAATGCAGTAGTCCGTCGTTATAAGCACGCACGTCAAGTATGGTCAAGTCGTTTCTTAATATTAATTAATTTCTTTATGCAATTTGTTAGTTTTTCTTTATCGGTTTTTAAATTTTTAGATTTGTATCCCATTTTACTTCAGGTAGTTAATTTCAATCGAGCAAGCGAGTGTATATTGCTCACTTTGGCCTTTGACCCGTCAGTGATACTTCTACCGGAAGTGATCCCTCTTCCAATATGAGAAATAAAAAGAGAGAGAGAAAAAACAGAATTACGTATGATGAAAATCAGTCTATGCAGTAACAATACTTGAGATTTGGTTGGTAGTCATTAAAAGATGCCCTCTCCAATGGACGATGACACACGTATAAATGCTCTGTAAGCTCCAAGTTGAGCCCCCACTTGGATCGTGTGACTTGTGCCGTTCAGGTTCAGATGAGATAATAGCGATCTGGCAGAGAGGCTGCTCCGGCCGGGTCGCTTGCCTTGTTTTGTCTCTGAGACACAATGGCAAAACAAACGGGCGGCGCGTGTCCCGGTGTGCCGAGTGTCATTATTTAGAGCGTCGATCGTCACAGGGGCGTCGGGACGCGCGTCGTCGATGGGCGTCGTCGATTCCGTTGCGTTGGAGCCGCAGACGCACCGCAGCTTATGTATAGTCCCGGTGTATAACGAGCTTCGAACATCAACCGAGGCGCGAGGAAAGTTCGAATCATGAAAACTCCTTTTTTTCTACTCATGCGTTCAAGTCTCCGCGCATGTAGACTGAAGCTGAAACAGCGCTTATTACCGCACTGAAAAAATTTGGGCTCGATACAAAGAGGACATTTCAATTTATTGAAACTTCTTTTACTCTGCTCGTGCGTTTAAGTCTCCGAGCATTTAGACTGAACCAATGCTTATTACTACACTAAGAAAATTTAGGCTCGATGCAGTGAGGAAATTTCAATTTATTAAAACTCCTTCTTTTCTACTTATGCGTTCGAGTCTCCGCGCATTTAGTCTGAACCAATGCTTATTACTACACCGAGAAAATTTGGGCTCGATGCAGAGAGGAAATTTCAGTTTCTTAAAACTCCTTTTTTTCTACTCATGCGTTCGAGTCTCCGCGCATTTAGTCTGAAATAGCGCTTATTACCACACTGAGAAAATTTGCAGGGCTGGATGCAGAGCGGAAATTTCAAGTAATGAAAACTTCTTTTTTTTCTGCTCATGCGTTCAAGTCGCACCATGCATTTAGTACGAAACAACGCTTGCCACCAAGGTAAGTGAAAAGTAGGTATGCTCTTGCCGACCCCTTTGGCCGAAGCGCAGCTTTCATTCCCGCCACCAAGTTTTGAATTGCAAAAATTTTGCAGTCTTGACCGATAACATATATGACCGTCTGCTGTTGATGAAAATGATAAAACTCAGCTCAAGCAACTTCAATGAGAATGAAAATTTATCTGCTTTTATTAGTCTGTTTTATTATGTTGTCAACACAGACGGTCGTATTCGTTTTCGGCCAAGACTGCAGAATTTTTAAAATCCAAATCTCGCGCCACGGTTCTGGTGACGGGAACTAAGAGCTGCGTTCCGGCCAAAAGGGTCGGCAAGAACTTACCAACAGTTCACTTACCTTGGCTTATTATCACACTGAGAAAAGGACTCAATGCAGAGAGGAAATTTCAGTTGATGGAAACTCCTTTTATTCTACTCTTGCGTTTAAATCTCCGTGAATTTATTCTCAAACAGTGTAATTGATCACACTGGGAAAATTTTGACTTAATTTAACAAGGAAACATTAGAATCTGAACGAAATAAAATCTAATTCATCCAGTAAAGAAATGCGTTTTCCGTCATTCTATTGACATGACCATACCAGACAAGGTGTCTGCTCATGACGCCGCATACAGTGTCATTTTCGACTTCTTTTCGCACTCTTTCATCGATCATCAGCTTCAGGATCTTCAGTTGGATCAAATATATGTAAAAATTTAAAAAATAATACCAGGTTTTACCTTTACTAACGGACGAATCTATGCGCGTGGAGTTTAAGTGTTACATAGTTCCTTTTAGCGTAGATACGTCCAAATTGGAGCTGATGTTATATGAGAACGCTTTCGGATGTCAATGCCGAGACATTGGTTCCTGTTTATCGAGATATCGTTTCGGAAAACACGGCGAAGCCTATCCCCGCAATTAAGGGAGCTAATCGAGCTCTCAAGAAAGTAGCTGAAGACTGACAAGTTTTCGGAGGAGTTTTCCTTTGACAGGTGCTCGCCGAGAATCATACTCGAGATCTAATTTTAAGAAGCACGCGCTCCTGCCTACTTGCATTCCTCGCCACGGCGACGCGTCGCGACGCGCGTCGCGCCACGCGCCTGCCGGCTCGAAGCGCCGCGTCGGCTTTCTGTTGCCAACTCTGTCGTGTTATTACCGATGAGACTATGACGCTGAAATTTTCAGGATCGATTTCTCTTCGGAATTCGTCTAATCTAATTTAGATGAACTCATTGATTCCACTAAAACAGCAAAATTCATCTTACTCCACTGGAAACAAAAACACATTCGATCTAGAGTCCAGACTCTTGAAAACATTGACAAGAAAAAGGACTCTTGATTCAATCAGATTTAAGCTTAAATCAAGAACCAAGTCTCTTAATTTGAGCAGATTTCCTTTTGATTTAAGTTTAAATCTGATTGAATCAAGAGTCCTTTTTCTTGTCAATGTTTTCAAGAGTCTGGACTCTAGATCCAATGTGTTTTTTTTTCCAGTGCTTGTAAAAAAGAGGCCTATAAGAAGACAGTATATACCCTAAAATTGGCGTTGTTCCACACAAAACAGCAGTGAGAGGTACTATTCCGCCAGAGAGATGTATTTTTTAAGGAAAATTTGGCCCGAGCTGCCAATTTCTGATCTTAATTTTGTTTGATAAGTGTGCAAATCTTCTTCTCAAAACAAGGTATAGGAATGTGCGAAGAAATTCCATGGACAGGTTCCCCTAGAGTACCTATACCTATAAAGGGATATTACGGACATGTCGAAATATGGACCCCTAAGAGCCAAAAAAAAAGCGAAGGAAGCCTTTGAAAACTAAAATTGTCACTGCTAATCCTCAGATGCCAATATCGAACCAAAATGGCCAAGATTTTTCACAAATGAGCGTTCTTCAGCAAAAATTAGTAAAATGTGGAAAGTAAGTCAAATACGTGCTATACCAACGACTGGTCGTGGCAATTGTTATAATAAATCACTGTGGATAATTTGAATTCATATAGATTGGCAACCCTTTTGGGTCCTCAGAACTCCATCATCTAATCTCAAAATTACCGACATGTCTTTACTCTCTCTATAAAGGTGCTCTAGGTAACCCCCCAGAGACAGGAGACCAGTCTCTTGACAACAGTTGGAAACTTCTACTTTCGGGGATTCAATACTTCCTTATGGGCAATTGTATGGGAGCAACAGTCATCTTACCTACTAGGTGGATGATAGGGTTGGGTTGACGTAATGAGCCAAACAAGTTTTGGTATGTTTTCCAAACGAAATACCCAACACGCTGTTAAAAATTCACCCAGAAGGCAAATCAACATTTGAATGTTGATATCCTGAAAGTAAAAGCTTCTACAATTGCTAAGATACCATTGGAGGGTCTCCTGTCTTTGGGTTACCTTTTCGAATTTTGGATTGGGTCCCTCCAAGATGTATGCAACGGGAATGTCCTGTGGAAAGATGGCGGTTTAGCCTAGACAAAAGCCGGTGTCCCACTATCAAATGAACTCATCAAATGCAAGATGGCGATTGTTCATCAACATTTGACGGTCCGCCAACTTTTGACAGCGGACTTGCGCAAAAACCAGTGCGCATCTCCAACATCTTGCATTCGATGAGTCCATTTGATTGTGGGACACGGGCTGAAGAGACTCAGTCGGATGTCAGTTGCTCGATAGCTCTCGGGAATACAAGAGCAAGTGGCGTTTGGACGTCGCAGAGTGCCAAAACACGATATGTGTATTTATATACTTTCCAACTTCATTCGGTTGATTCTCTATTTTTCCAATGTGTTTTCGGACGAGACGTGACAGCTCAGCGCCCATCACAATCAGTCGTCTCCGGTGAAAAGATGATTGATCGGTGTTAATCAGAGTTACGCAACTCGCACGCAAGGTCTCGGCACGGCCCGGGTCTAACTTCCGAGCTGCCGGTTAGTATCGAAAAATCTTCCAACGAAAGGTGGTTGGGAGATAAGTAAGCGCTTTTTGAAGGAAATTTGGCGCGAAAATCCTGCTTGAGGCGCAGATCGATGCACCACGTGTGTACCCTTTTAAAAGGGCTCGTCGCCCAGGGGAAGGGGGGGGGGATCTCGGCCTTCGGAGAAAAGCGATTGCCCGCTCAAGAAGAAGCTTTCCGATCAAATACTAGAGCCAATAGGATTGATGATAACAGAGTTTATACTTCGTTGAAGTAGTGGATAATTTTTTTATCATTTTTATTTTTTAAACTGTTATAAGTATTTTTACAACAAAATTAAGTGCATCGAATATCAATTTGACAGTAATTATTAATTTCGATTTTTCTTCCCTGAAAAATCCGCTACCAAAGTGCAACTGCATATCATAATTTCAAGTCTTAATTGGACCAGATTTAGAAGAAACGCGCCGGAAAGCATCATGTTTAAAGCAACAAAAAGATGTTTGAAGTGTTGCATTCCTCCATAAGACCTAATTGTAAGGACAAAGTTTGACGATTATTTTCAAGATCAAAATATTCCTCCTCAACTTTGCACTTTTTTCAGGAGAAAATGTACAATTCGTTGAATTCAGAATGACTTCCCTCCTAACTCATTTTTTCCATGATGTAAAATTGGCACGTTTCTATTAAATGCGGTCTAATTAAATGACATCCACGTTTCAAAAGTCTTACTAAGAATGCCTATTGCCGATTCCAATCAACCAGCTTTGCATCGTTGGAATAAATGATTTACTCAAGCACACACTAATGGGTATTTTGCGCCGCACTTCTTTGCAGTACTTCCGCCTGTTTTGCGCTGCAGCAGATTCAAATGAAATAGAAAGTTCACGTGGGTCGAGATGATGGCCATAAGAGGCAAGAGTCTACCGTGGAACAATGCAGCAATTCGGTCCATTTGACACCCACAATTAATTATGTTGAATCTGAACGAGGACAAAAATTAACCGTTCGGCTCTTTCATCCGCGGTGTTGCAAATTCTGCTCTTAAGAAATTTTAGGATCATTTAAAGAGCAGAAAAAATTGAAACTATTTTCACACTGGTACAGTGGTGCATATTACGAGCTACGATGGGAAAGAGGACTTTCCCACAAAATTATTGGTTGAAATTTTACCACCAAGAATCATGTAATACGTATAATTCTTTGGAGAAATTATGACACAGAAACAGTATCGATTTTACAACTTGGCGACGCTGTTTTGCCTCCATCTAAGTCCATTAAAAATATCGATATTAGGTGTGGCAAGCTGCTTCACCAGGAATCGATTGAATTGCGTACATTTAAATGGAGAAAAAACCGTCGCCAACTTTCCAGAATTGCCATTGCACAGAAAACGCAAAAAAATGTCAAACCTGAGTTGGACAAGCGTTTTCCAATATACGTTATCTCTGCGGCTTTTACGTAACAACTGTAGAGCATTCTTAGCAAACTGCAGGTTACATTTCTCTCTGAGCATGTCGAAGTGCGGAACCACAAGTTAGAGCCCGAAGCCCACAAGGCAAAAAGCACGCTAAAGCTCAAATTCCGGTAAAAAAACGAAATTGCTCCGCTTTTTGAGGCTGACCCTCCGATTCAAAGCGCCGGTGGCACTTGGCACAGAAACCGCAAAACCGAATGCTCGACATGCAAAACAGTGCTGATCATGCAAAATCTCGACCGCAGTTGCCAAATGCAATATCAAATATACTCTTTAATTTTTCGCTTATCCCTTATTGTAATTACTCGTGGTGTTAAGTGCTACTCCATTGGACGTAAACCTCTTTCAAAACAGTGCTTGCCCGTTTATTGAAAATATCGATAGCAGGCGCGCCGATTGCCGAAATTTCTCCAATAGGTACGAGCAGGTAGACGCACGCAACGAGACTGAGCTAAAATGCAGTTGTGCGATCAGCCGGTTCAGCCGTTTGTATCACGCGGTTCATATTTCCGCCTCAGTTCTACCTTTATCGGATGAGATATTAGAAAATTTGTCGATCATTTAGGGAAATGCTGAAAGCCCTAATAATCCGCTGAAATGATATAGCGAAAATCGACGGACAACGCCTATTGACCAGTGAACTCCATTGCATCTAGGTTTTACCCTAGTCCACCAATGACATTTCAGTAATTGCTCCACAGCTCCCCTTGATAAGGACAAAGTTAAAAGAGACTTTTCGTCAAGTTCAGGTTATTGGGATTCCTGAATTGTCATTCACCTTCAGTGGTGTTTTTCATCGCCACTTTGTGTCTTGTTTCATGGAGTCCGAGAGACTTTCTTTCAGTATGTGCTGGGGCGGTCTGGCCAGGGGTGCACTAAGAGGCTTCAGCACCCTAGAAATTCCGACAGATGGCTCCGGGGGCCCCGATAGAACTCCTCAAAGGGCCCATAAAACTTGAAAACCCCACATTAAGGAAGACTTTAGGTTAGTAAGGAGGTCCTTCGCCTGAGAGTAGGGGCTCCGAAAACGTATCAGTGCCCCAAGAATTCTCGAGTCACACCGATATTGAATATTTGTGATTTTATTTTACTATCGGACGATATTTTTATTGAACACGAACTCCGAGGTTCAGAAAATATTTGACCCAGTTCCCGATTTTACTCAGATTGGAATGTTTTTTTTAAAAAGGTACCTAAATTTCCTAATAGGTACCTATGTCGCGGGCAGATTGTGAAATCAGGCATTTTGTCAAATGCCTAGGCAGATAGTTAAATTTTGACGGTCTAGAAAATTTTGCGAATTTATGGCGAACACTGCGAACAGCACACGAGTTATCAATATTTTTGGAAAAATAACTCATCAAACCTACGAGCTCTTTTTGTCTCTTCCTCTTCAATTGCCTCTCATATTTTTAAATGTTGAAAATCTAAAAGAATCTGTATTTTACAACACGCTGAAAAGTTCAAGATAAGTGTCTATTCAGGAGCTAAAAAGCGTTTAAAATACTATTGTGTGATGCTTTTAACTGAGAATTTTTCTGACAGGAGCAATTAACTACTGTCTAAAATTATAGAAAAATAGTCAGAATTTCAATCTAAGTTAGAATATTTGACTATTTGCCTAGGCGTTTGACAAAATGCCTGATTTTACTATTTGCCTGCGACACTTACATTTGGTAGCCTGTCTTGTGGTCCATTTATAAATGATAACATCACTGAAAGGGTGAATAGAGGATTCCGAGAGCAATTTGACAAGATGGGTTGTAAGCCGATTCCTGGGCGATTTTACAGTCGACTGACCATGGTTGATTAACCGTAAGCAGTCATTCAGTAATGCAAGACATCGAGACCGATAGAGATTCGAGACGCGGCGGCGCGGCGGCGCGGCGGCGCCCCTAGGTCCCGGACTCCCGGGTCGTGGCAGAGGCAAGTTGTCGACGGTGGCGCGGCGCGCGGCGTTGCTAAAAAGTCAACAATCGTTTCGCGTACTTTTCTGTAGCTTTTCTGCAGGTCGGGGCCTTTGCTGCCATGCTGAGAAAAAACGCCGTATGAATCTTCAGACGTTGCCAAATTTCCTCCAATAAAAATCGAATTTACTCAGAAAATGGAGATGTTGCATGTGTGCGGAATTTGCGATTTGACTAATGACTCTTATGTGAAAGTTCGCGAGAAACACGATGGTGCCGCTGATTTTCTCTCAAATCATCTCCCAAGCTCAAAAAAAGCTCTCGAGTTGAAGCCAAAATGGAGGGAATATCCCACGCTATCCTGAGAGTCCACCTTTTACATCAAGACTAACTCTCCATGCAAAGACAGGGAGCAAATACATTAGAAGTGTTGCCGTGTTTTCAGTTGTGGAGTCCCCAAATAAAGTGGCAGCCTTGTCAATGTATTTACTCCCTATCTTTGCATGGAGAGTTTGTTTCGATGTAGAGGTGGACTCTCGGGGTAGGGTGGGATATCCCCTCCATTTTGGCCTCAACTTGAGAGCTTTCGTTGAGCTTGGGAGTTAATTTCAGAGAAAACTATTGGCACCATCGTGTTTCTCGCCGACTTTAACGTTATACGTTAGAATTAATAGTCAAATTGCAAATTCCTCACACATGCAACACCTCCATTGTGAATATTTGTTTCCAAACACAATGTTTTATGTAATTTAATCTAAAATGTCTGAAAGTTTCAAGGGAAAATATGCATAAATTTCGTTAGAAATACATGTTTTATCGAAGGAAATTCGGCAATTCTCGAATGTTCATACGGCGTTCTTCCTTAGCACGGCAGTTTGGGGGTCTATCCAGTAGCGAGGCACGAATGATCGATTATCGATCTTCTCCTATTCGGAGCTACGGTAAAGAATCGATTATTACGGTGATTGTTGCGAACATCCTGTTTATCAATCCTTTACCATATTTTTAAATGGCAGATCAATCGATATGTCGCAAAACTCGCCGGTCTATCAGCAGTTAGATCACGGATCACGAATCGTCACGCACGATGATGCAGACCCGGGCCCGGCCAAGCCGTTGCTGGGACATGGGAACTCTCCTAGAAATTGTGGGAATTGGCAACTCAAAGGTTGCATCTTCAGCTTGAAGTTGCGAGCGGTTCCGCGGGGTCAACTTCCTTGTTGAGGAATCGTTGGATCACATCTCGTGGATTAAAGAAAATTGTAATGGCTTATAGACTGCGTGGTATTATTTTCGGTTTCCCGGAAATCTTGTGATCAGTGCTGGATTATTATTTGGCAGTCTTAATACGCCTCGAGACTGGTGCTATTTATATTTCCTGGGGATCACATGGACTTCCTTTTGCAACAAGGAACTTCCGTTAAATCGCTTATGGACATAGTGAAAGTAATATTACACACGTTGTTTCTAAAATGAGCTAGGAATTGTAGTTCCGATTTGCAAAGTGTAGCCCGCATAATTGATCTACATGGAGTCATCGGGATTTGGTTGGCTAAGCACCTGGTATGATCAGGGCCCGATTAAGGGGTGGCCGTTTGAGCCGCGGCCCATGGCGGCAAATATAGGAAGCGGCAAATTTTGCAATTTTTTTAAATGTAGGTATAAAAAAAAATTGGATTTAGAAAAAAGATTACAAACAAAATCTCTCATTTCCTGAGAGTATAGTAATTTATAATTTTGTCGTCTTTCGGTAATATAAGAGACAGAGCACCCTTAATTAGTCGAGTTAAGAGAGAGACCAAACACTTAATTTGACCAGGAACGGCGAAATGATGACGAGGACTTGAGATGAAAAGGAGAAGCCCTATGCGCGGCGCGGCGCGGCGGTCGGCATGTAACACATATTAGCGCCTACATTCCTACAAGACTGCACGAATACTTCACGCTTTGCATCAAACACAATGCTGTCACTGCGGTCAGCGTAAAACGGATAGCGCCTACAAGAATGCATGAATACTTCACGCATTGTGTCAAACACGGTGCGGTCTGCGCGGCACAAGTTAAAATCATTAAACCACATTTATGTTTGTTCTCTCATGATTTTTTCGTTCATTTCTTATGAATGAAAGGCCTTGTCCACGCAGAGATAGGTTTACGAAACTTAACGTTCTCGAAAAGTTCGGTGAATTTTTGCTAGTAGTGTTGACAGGGCTTTCCCAAAAAATGTGTCCAACTTGAGTAAACGCATCTTATGCACCTCACCCCCGCTGGCACGTTCACTTGATGGTTTTTATTGATGTTCCAAAACGAATGAGAAGGGGCGGCAAAATACAGGCGGCTCATGGGCGGCAAGTAGGTAAATCCGGCCCTGAGTATGATAAGAATGATGGTCGAAGCTTGAAATACGTACCAGAAGTATTATGCATGTATTACGTCATGCTTAAGGCTTTTCGTTCACATTTTTCCCATTTTGATTAATACAGTCTCATACTGAATATTAACCTGATTTTTTGTCTACGTCCTCCGTTATGCTCCCATTGACTAGCAATAGAGGATTTACGAAGCACCCTATTTCTTTCTATCGTGCCTTTTGTTTTTGACTTTAAGCAATTTTAAATTCCTAATTTTAGCGACACATCAGTCATTCTGAAATGGCTTTTTTTCATTGTAGGATTATACACTATTTAAAAACGAGTCAAGGGTAGCAAAATGTAACTTTTATTGAGGATAGGGTTCTAACCTGCACGCAGAATAAGGGATGGGAGGTGGGTTGGGGTTTTGGGAAACCTTAACTTTCCCCAAGGAAAATGGCTTGTCTATCCGCTGACACAAAATTAAATTGTCCTTGGCAATTGCGGAGCGTTAAAATAGACCTTCTTGTGGCCTTATGCAAAACATCGATTTTAATTTCTATGCGTATTACTCACCCTACTTTTTGAGTTTTGGAATTTGAAAATTTGCTATTTTGAACGGATTCATCAAGAGGCATGACAGTTCACAGGGTTCGTGGTCATCTGGTCAACACCGGAAAAAAACCACATTGGATCTAGAGTCCAGACTCTTGAAAACATTGACAAGAGAAAATACTCTTGATTCAATCAGATTTAAGCTTTAATCAAAAGGAAATCGGCTCAAATTAAGAGTCTTGGTTCTTGTTTTAAGCAAAAATCCGATTGAATCAAGAGTATTTTTTCTTGCCAATGTTTTTAAGAGTCTGGACTCTAGACTCTAGATCCAATGTGGTTTTTTTTCCAGTGTTGACCAAATGACCACGAACCCTGGGGGATGAGAGTGGATACGATGAAGAGTGCGGACTATGGAATTCACAGCGATGTTTTCTGATGAGGCAGACTAGATTGTGCATGTGCACACGTAACGTAATATATCTGAAAACTATTACGGTTGCTGCGTCACGCGTCACGCATCACGCTCTTCGGGCTCTCTCATGAGTTCCTCTCACCTGTGCCAGCTTGACGATACGTCCCGCGTTCTACAGTGCACGTCTTTAAAAAGACGTACTCTCCTTTTCAATTATCAAGGTCGAAAAAAGAAACACATTTTCGCGTTTTTATCGCAGTTTCATCGCCGATAGATCGCTAGAGCTGATTATTGAAATTGATAGACAAAGGAGACAGTGAAACTGGGGCGATCCTATTGGTGGAAGCAGACGGTGTCACGTTCAGAAACTAAGCGATAGACTAACTAACGGCGCAACCAACCCATGAACCCACGAAAGACTCAATGGTTATGGTCAATCATTTGCACCCTCTTAGTCTATGATGAGCACCCGATTTACCAACAGGATCGCTTCATTTTCCCTTTGTCTTTTTTGTCTATAGCTTTGTCTATCAACTTTAATTATTAGCTCGCTGTTGAACAATGTAGGTATTGTGGAAAAACTGTGATTAGACATCTTGAAGTATCAAGTTGCTAGCTAAAATTCAATGCGCCGAGTTTGTTTTCCCCAAGCTGGCACTATCACTGTCTGCACATTCAGTGGTAAAGCCTGATTTTAGCAACTTTTAATCCCCTCAGTTTTTTTGGTTGCTTCCCAGGAGAACGCACCATGCCATTTAGCCAAGTACATCCCCGATTTGGCAAAATTTTGTCCACCTCGGTCTCAGGTGATGCGACAAAATCAAATGTTTCTATTCCGACTTGGCGACACACGAGCATGCTGCACGGTATATATCTTCCGCGCATGCTAAGCAGGAGAGGTAACGACATGTTTGCCAATTTTTGCTAAAAATCAGTCCTCCTTCCTTAAAATTGTATGCAAAATAAGCTTTTATTATACGGTCTGGCAAGGCTTGTGAATAATAATTCCAATGTGCCAGCTCTAGAGAAGTCCCTGATTGTTCGAGACATCGATGTTGATATTTCATACCATACCTCTTAAATCGAGTTAACAGAGCAGTTCACCTTAAATCCAACCGTTAAGGACCTCGAAACCTCGATATACTTAAGCTTTTCGCCCACGCTGGAGCCATCTTAGTGAAACCGCAATCTCAGATGAACAATACACTTCTGCGACAAGAAAAATTTTGTTTGTCGCGAATAAAACGCCATGGAATCGAACGACTGTATCCCAACCTGACAAATTTTAATAAGGCGAATAAAGCTCCCTTGTCACAATCCGAATTTTACTCCGTCTATCAAGTGACTCTTTTGACTTCCAATCTTTTTATACCTCCAGAAAAAAAAAATTCAGAGACTCCAACGCAGAGTAGAAAAGTAGGACTTTCGCGAATAAGAAGTTCGACGGAATTACTTTTACCTACTGTACCTCTACGCTCTAGCTATGTTTTCCCTGTGCCTTCTTAAAGTTTAGCTTTACGTCTATCGATTTCTATAATCAGCCAGCTTATGTAGTAAACTCGTTTGCCGCATATTACACATTTTACACTCTCGTAATGCCGATTTACACTTGGCAATGAGAAGGTCCACGGCTGGCGGCTGCAATAAACCGTACTAACAGTCAATGAGCTCAATAAGGCAGAGGTCAGCTGTTACTAGTGTCTACCGGCTGATACAGTGCTCTTGAAAGATACCGGTTCCGCGCGATGATTCTTCCGGCTTGAATTTTAAGAAGCTTTCATTTACCACAAACCTAACTCAATTTACATCGGTAACCGTTGTCTGACAGATCCAAGTCTTTGATACTCGAATCATAAGACGAAAAAATAGGAGGAAGAAAAATAAAGGAAAGGATGGAGGAAAAGAAGTGAAAAACGAAGCGAAAGAGACAGAAGAAGGGAGAGAAGTAAGAAAGTCATAGAAAAATGCATTATCATTCTTTCTCTTTTTCACCTTCTTTCTTTCCTTCATTTTCTTATATTTCCTTGTTTCGTTTACTTTCTCCACCTTTTCCTCTCCTGTTTCCTCTTATTTTGTTATTCCCCCTCTTCTTCCTCGCTTTTCTTCTTTCATTTATTTCAAGGTAAAATTTTGCGATTAACACAAAGGTATCACCTGCTTTCACTAAAATTATTTTTCAAGCACTTAGAAAGTTTCAAAATTGAGGCCGCGATGAAAGAGGGTCTTTATACTGTAAAAACTTAAAGACAAAAAAAAGCGGATTTGTATTTTTTTCATGCTCCCAGAAAGCAAGTTCTATTTTTACGAAATTAATTAAATTAACAAACTGAAACCCTGTAAGCATCAAGATCTACAGCAATTATTACGTATGGCATTATTACGTCTTCCTTATATTTGCCACATTGATCAAACATCGGTCAGACTGTCAGACAATAAACCCAATGCCATATATTCAAAGCAACCTACTGACTTTTGGTTTTTTCGGTCTCCTCAAACAAATTAAGTTTACCCAAACCTTTCTCGTTGCAATCTTGCTAGCTTTATGGTTTGCCGTTTACATCATTCCTGACGTTTTCGGCACCAGTTGGTGACCGAATTGAACTCAAAAATGCTTGTCGAAGGGGGAAAAAACTGACAAGTCACCAGCTGAATATTATGATCACCAAATTTGGTATGTTGGTGACCAGTAGTCCGACGATGGCTGATCCAATAAAAAATTGATCTCCCTGTGTTTGTTTCTCTTCTCCCAATCGAGGTGCTCTTTCAAGAAGAACCTCCCTCGTGTAGTACTCGTCGTGCAATAATTGAACCGCGTCAAGCAGAAAAATACCATCCGCTATTGCCATTTAACCAGGCAATTTTATATTTTACATGAAAACCGTTGTGCAAATGTCAATGGAGTTTCTGCATAGTGCGAGGCAGATTCCTTGAAATCTTCAAAGACAACCGCACAAACGCTCTCCTGTAAAAAAATGGAGTAGAAAGGAACCATGCCACATCAGCTATTGCCGAATTTAATCGGGCAGCTTTAATATATGAAATTAATTCTTTAAATGAAAACGGTTGTGCGGATTCATATGAAAATCAAAGTGAATTTCCCGCATAATACGAAGCAAATTCCTTGACATTTTCAAAGGAATCTGCACAAACGTTCTCCTGTAAAAAATTAAAATGCCCTGTTAAATTCGGCAATAGCTCATGTGGCTTAGCTCCTTTCTGCTAAACGCGGTCCAATTTTAACTGATAATTACTGCCGTGCAAAGGAAAACTGTCGTATAAGCCTTCAGTTTCCAAACTTTCTACGACAAATCACAAATTCTCTGGGAAATTCGTGAGTACTTTTCTTCCAAATTTTCAGGGATTTTTTTCATAATTCAATATGAAGCGTTTGGAAATGTCAATGGGAAATACTCATAACTTTTCGCAAAAATAAATATTTTGTGAGGGTAGATTTGGCAACATTTGAATGTTCATGCGGCGTTTTTCCTTAGCAGGACAGAATACGGCCGGCGTACTGCCGAGGTAAGGAAAAACGCCGTACGAACATTCGAGAGTTGCCAAATTTCCCTTGATAAAACATGTATTTTTGACAACATTTATGAGTATTTTTCCTTGAAATTTTCAGATATTTTAGATTACATTGAGTACAAAATTATCTAAAAATTTTGGAGAATAATATTCGCAATTTTCCCAGTAAATTCGGTTTTTATTAGAGGAAACTTGGCAACGTCTAAAGGCTCATACGGCGTTCTTCCTTAGCACGGCAGCGTAGCGCGGTGCGCGGAGCTTACGGTTACGGCAGAGCTCGAAAGCGTGAAGAGGAAACCACAAAAATCAACGGCTTTGCGGGCACGGCAGACGGCAGGAGCGGCGCAGTAGCAACGGCATATCGTCCAATAAAACTTTCTACGGTCTCAAGTCGGAGCTCATTTTCTGGCTCCTGACTCTGATGACACCCGCGTCCCGCGACCAAGTTTACCGTGCACAGGAAAAAAGCCCTATGAGCCTTCAGAAAATGCCATATCTCCTTCAATATAACGCCAATTTGCTGCGAGAATTGCGTATATTTTACTTCAAATTTTCCTGAAAATTCTGTCCGCAATTCAATCAATGATATTTGAAAGTTTGAGGGAAAAATATGCACAACTTTCTTCAGAAATACATATTTTAATCCGAAAAATTTGGCAACTCTCAAATGTTCATACGGTGTTCTCCCTTAGCACGACATAAGTGTTGCCCATTACTTTCGCTCTTGAAGCTAATGCTGTTTTCCTCCGAGCAAATACCTCTTAGTTCCCATTAATTAATCTGCACCATCCCACTTACGCCTTACATTAATTGCTCACTGAGTCACTTGATCGCAAGGACTTCTTTGGAGAACGGAGACAAAAGTACACTGTAAACAACAAAAATGATTACATTCATCCCTCCAGTTCCTTGTCTCCTTAGGTATATGTTCTATTTTGTAAAGCCGCATTACTCTCGTGATTTCAATAGGCACAGATCTTTGATTAGCCATCGAATAACAAAATTAATAACACTTGGAGCTGCTCTCAAATGTACCGCGTTTAGCAGAAAGCAACCAAGCCACATCAGCTATAAACGCAAAGTCCGAGAAATTGAATTTTTTACAAGGTAACTTTTTGCGAAAATTGTTTTTGAAAATTTTAGGAGTTTGCCTCGAACAAGGCAGAAAATTCACTGAAATTTGCACAAAAATCCGCACAACCGGCCGTTTTCATGTAAAAAATTGAATCGCTCAGGTAAATTTGGCAATGGGCCTGTTGCATGCAAGAGATACAGCCGCGCGAATAGACTTTTTAGAGGTTAAATGACACAAAAATTACGATGGTCACATTAAAAAAGTCTGAAATACACTCCTTACTGCGCAATTTGCGTTGTTAGGAACGCGCTTTTTCAAATTTCCCGCGTCTGGGGGCAGTTCTCTAATCACCGGAAACGAGCAAACGGCGGGCTCGGTGATTTCCGGAAGATGCCGAGTCGTTGTTGTTGTTGTTATTTTTTCCATCAGTTTGTTTACAAACCCAACGTGATCTCCTACAAATAGTGGTCCATATACGCTTTATGCGGTAACCAAATCGATCAACTTTTAAACATCCAACGCAATCCTTCTACATTTCATTTCACGATGTCACGAGCTCCGATTTTTAGGTTATGTTGTCAGTTTTAGTTGACCGGAAATAGCCGCGAGTTGCCGTTAATTGTTTCCGTTAGAAAACTGCCCCCAGACGCGGGAAATTTGAAAAAGCGCGTTCCTATCAACACAAATTGCGCAGTAAGGAGTCTATTTCAGACTTTTTTAATGTGACCATCGTAATTTTCGTGTCATTTAACCTCTAAAAAGTCTATTCGCACGGCTGGATCTCTTGCATGCAACAGGCCCATTACTGATGGCTTTGTTGCTTTCTGAATGACGCGGTCCAAATGAAAGTTTTCCACGGATAAAATTTGGGCCTTGGGGGAGGTCGCCGTATATTTCTGATGAATTAAAAGCATTCTGCTCGTTCGATATCACAGTAATTCTATTCATGTGAGTCACTGGGGCACTCTTGCAAGTGCTTCAAATACCCGAGAGCTCTTTTTTTTTAATGCAGAACCGGTTTCAAGTCCGAGACGCGTTAATGACTCAGTTTACCAGCGATTTAATTTCCATTCCTGCTTGTATTTAATAGAATCTCTATTTGTATATAGTCTCAACGGGAGGAAACCCGCGTTTTAAGCCGTACTAGAACCGCAGAGACAAGATTTCTCCCGTCTCGACAAATTAATCTTAAATCATGTTCGTCTCAAAAACCGATGGGATACTTGGGAATAAGATTAGGAATAAATCCACGTTTGGGGTCTAAATTTGCATTAAGAGGCCACTCAATCGATTTCGAAAACCTCGCCAAGACCTACCATGATGCGTTGCATACAGCAAAAATCTCGAGCATGATCCTGCCCGTGAAATCAACAGCGTTAAACTGCAAACTGGGCTCGGAATTTTTGGGAGGAAGAAGACACAAAGTATCATTCCAACTTCAATCTCTCTGATTACATACGCACAGATATACGCGGCCTGCTATGGCCAATTCAGGGTTGCGAAGAAACGGATTTTGGGTGGAAGTTTAGAAATACCGTTTCTAGCCAACATTGGCTTTGTGGAACTTACCACAAAAATTATATGCTTCGTAGAGCAATACGCAAAGTAAAATGATACTTACGAAACCTCTTTACGACTAAAAATTTACGAGAATTAAGTGATGCAAACTCGAAAGAATTATACTTTAATAAAAAAGAAAGAAACAAAAAAAATTAGGTGCGGTATGTATTCTTAATTTGCATATTTTTAGTTTTTTTTTCCTTTTCCTTCTTTAATCAATGTATATTAAACAATGTACCCTTTCAATCTGCCTATTGCATGGAACAGTTATGGTATCCGCGCGAATAAATGAAAAAGGAAATCTTAAACTACTAGGATAGGTTTCCTCGCGCTTGACTCTGATCAAAATAGAATGATTAATTATTTTTTAGAATTAATTAATAGAATTAATAAAAAAAAAGTCTTGCCTTTACACGCTTGTGGTTTTATTTTTTGTTCAGTGTAGGTATGTACTTTTTGTATGTGTACGTTAATCCAAATGATTATTTTTTGTCGCAGGCTCTGCTGCTGGTTATAGCAGTACAAACGCACAGTCAGCAGTTCAACACTTACGATCCCTCGGAGGGAAGCCCGAGACCTTTACCTCCCTCCATCCCTGGAGCTTTCCCTGTTCCTGGCGATCGCCCTCGGCCATCTTTTAGGTAAGTTTTTTATGCAAGAGCAAGAGATTGCCCTCTTATTTCAACAATACCTTAACTAGAGTCACCTTTCTTCGGATCCGAATGACAACTTTGAAAAATACAAAATATTAAAAATTGAAAAAAATACATAACAATTATATATATCACACCTCGAGATGCTGACATCAAAGTCGACTAATAGATCTAAATATCGTCTTCGGGACGAAGAAATAATGCTTAGGGGAAAAATCCCTACCATAAATGGCGACCAGGAAGAAATATTTAGATGAAAATTGAACATCATTTGTGCCAGGTTTTTTTCTCGGATATTGTAGGTCGGTTGATGTCGGCGACTAGGGAGTTAAATGGAAAATGAATCCTTGGGGAGGCCGAGGGACTTCGAGGCCATGAAAGTTCAATTCCCAGGTACCATTTATATTTCAATTCTGCCGTCCCAAATATTATTCGACCTAAAATAACGGGGAAAAGCATGACATGAGTGGTCTCGGACATGTTAAAAAAACTTTGCAACGCTGTATCATGGCTGATTGCGAGAGCGTGGTGCCAACAGCAATCTTAATCCCCGAGTGACATCAATTGAAGATATTCTACCCATGAAATAATAAAGATCAATTAAAATTGTTTTTAACCACAGAACTTCAAAATATTAGCGTTTTTTAATTCAATTTATCTAAACGACTTTCAACTAGAAGAAGACAAAGCGATGCTTCTTGTGCTATCATCTCAGTCTACGTGAGTAATGCATTCAGTGATGTTGATACTATCACGTTGATACGACTATTCGCACTCTATAGACACGCGTGTTGCACATGACAAAATGGAAGGCGCTTCAGTCACTCTACTCCTTGAAGCAATGTACGCAGCAACATGTGGCACGCCGTTAAGAATGAGTGAAAAAATTAAATTCTCTGATAAAATTTAAGGCAAGATGACAGGGAAGGATACGTTTGCACCATTTTTAAACATCAGGATATTACATCTCACCGCCACACCGAGTTGTGACAGCGTGCGGCTGCGGGCACTGCTTCGTGGACTAGACTGACCGAAGCGCCTTCAATTTTTAGTATGCAACACGGATGTCCATTGAGCACGAATAGTTGTATCAAGGCGTTATTACCGAAATCATTGCTATGTCCTACGCTCGGATATCACTGAGCGTTAATGGAAAAAGCCGTATGAACAGTCCAACGTTGTCAAATTTCCTTGAATTAAATATGAATTTCCTGGAAAACTAGAGAGCTCTTATTTTTTTACATTTTAAGAGAATTTTCTGGACAATTTAACCGAATGATTTTTTAAATATTCAAAGAGCACAAATCTAATTTCCTGATATTTTATGGAAAAATAGGATTTTAGGAGCAAATATGGCAATAATTTTATCTAAATCTGCTCAATTAGCATAGAAAATGTTCGGCATTCATAATTCTTGATTCTTAGATTCAGTACAAATGCTGTTTTCATAAAGGTTGTTTTTATGAAAATTTACCTTTTCTAAATATGCACATCATACATCCATTAATTAATCGATTATTTGGTCACTATCGGTTCGATTCAATTAATCGATTATCCCCGTCTCTCCTAGCTTCCATCCAGACTGATCTTTAATGAAAGACTTTAACGCAAGGTTAAGAAAGTAAACACTGGCACCAGGTTTGTAAGGATATACGGAGGCTGAGAAAAAGTCTTGACAAATCAATTAAGTTTGATTCGATTCGATTAGTAATCAATTACTAAATTTTTGATTGTCCAAAACTTCGATTAATCGATTCATCAACTGGACTCTCGCCAATGCGATCCTGGCGGCTCGCGCCCGATTTATAACGAGGTTGCAAATTTTCAATCTAAATATCTAGTCAACGTAACCCAAAGATAAACGAACCATTTGGACCGCGTTAACCAGAAAGGAACCATGCTACATCAGCTATTACCAAATTTAATTGAGCAATTTCATTTTTTACATGAAAACGGTTGTGCGGATTTATGTGAAAATTACAGTGAATTTTCCGCATAATACGAAGCAAATTCCTTGAAATTTTCAAAGGAATCCGCAAAAACGCGCTCTTGTAAACAATTAAATTGCCCGGTTAAAGCTGGCAGTAGCTGATGCGACTTGGTTCCTTTCTGCTAAACGCGGTCCATTCAACACATTAACCACACGTTTAGGTTACTTTGTATTCTACTTCCCATAGCAGCATCGTTGGATCCAGCAAACGGAGATGTTGCATGTGTGAAGGATTTGCGATTTGACCATTGATTCATACGTAAAAGTTCGCGAGAAACACGATGGTGCCACTGGTTTTCTCTGAAATCAACTCCCAAGCTCAAAAAAAGCTCTCAAGTTGAGGTCAAAATAGAGGGGATATCCCACCCTACCCTGAGAGTCCACCTCTACATCAAAACAAACTCTCCATTGAAAGATAGGGAGCAAATACATTAGCAGAGTTGCCGTGTTTTCAGTTTTGGAGTCCCCAAATAAAGTGTCAACCCTGCTAATGTATTTGCTCTCTATCCTCGCATGGAGAGTTTGTTTTGGTGTAGAGGTGGACTCTCAGGGTAGGGTGGGATATCCCCTCCATTTTGGCCTCACTTTGAGAGCTTTTTTGAGCTTGAGAGATGATTTCAGAGGAAACCAGTGGCACCATCGTGTTTCTCGCGAACTTTTACAAAAGAATCAATGGTTAAATCGCAAATCCCTCACACATGCAACATCTCCATTGGCAACATTGTCTTTCCTCTATTTAAACCTATGGAAATGTATCGATTCTTGGAGAGGCGAGGTGCTCCAACAAGAATCGATTATTTAGCATAGGTTTAAATGGAGGAAATCCGGTGTTGCCAAATTGCTGCCTCTGCATATCGGGTTAATTTTTCTTACTGTGCAGGCCCCAGAGTCGACGGATCCAGGCTCCGGAGGACCAAGCCCCTCAGGCACAGTCTCAACAGGCTCCGCCCCCGGGGCGCCCCAAGTTCCTGCGACGCCCCTTCCAGGCGCGTGCCGGGCGGATCTCGCCGTTGGACGCCGAGTCGGAGCAGAAGTCGGGGGCGCCGGTCCCGTTCGCGCCGTCGCCGTTCCCGCCGCAGGGGCGCCCCCTCCCGGACGGCCCCTTCGCCCCCCAGCGCCCCGTCGTGGAGGAGGAAGACGAGCCTGAGGCGCAGGACCCGACTCTCCCGGCCGTCACGGTGACGCAGCGACAGCCGCTCTTCCGCCCCCCGCCCCAACAACCCGCCCTCCCCGTCTTCCGCCAGCCTGCCAGCGTCGGCTTCGCCCCCACACCCTTCATCATCCAGGAGGAGGGCGATTCCTTCGTCCCCGCCAAACAGGTCAGTCTATAAATATCTCCATAAGGTGCGTTGTTAAGTTACTTTTACTGCCCAACAAAAATGGCCGAATCTCAGGAGGATTGACGTCATCTCAACGACGACGTCAGCTCAACAGACGGGAGAAAATCGAGGTGTCGTTGTTAAATTCCCCTCGGATTCTGCGGATTTGGAGGTTAAGTTTTATTGAAATTTAAGATTTTTAACATTTAAAAATCTTATTAACACCCACATTTTTACGAAATTGACGCGGTACAACGAACCGCGCAATTGCAAGTACAAAGCAATTGCAAGTCAGTCTGGTGACGAACATGTGGGGAGGAAGTGCGAAAAAATGGCGTGTCGATCCTCTGATAAAATGTTTATTTTTGAGGAAAGTTATGGATATTTTCTCTTCAACTTTAAAGATAATTTAAATCTGATCGCACATCACATTCTCTGAAAAATTCTGAGAAGAATATTCACAGATTTTCCTGGAAATTCATATATTATCAAATAGAGATTTGGCAAACGTCAGAAGGTGCTGTATGATACATTGCGCAGCTATCTTAAGCTATAACTGCGTTGTTTGTTAAACCCTACAAAATTACGAGCGAATTTGGCTATGGTTGATCACCCAATTTATTCAGATAGCCCATACGTCATTCTGACGTCAGCGTAAATGTAAACAATAACAAATCGAAAGCCCAGCGAGCGGCTAAAAATCGAAAACCTCAATGAATCTACAGGCAAATATTGGACAATCTTGGTAATCGGGTTATTCCATCAAAGTTTAACAACATTTATTTTGTCCCTCCACGATTTTACCAAACCCTCTGGAGGGGCGCTCAGAGGGGATCTGAGCCCGCGTACCCGCGTAACAGATGCGTCATAAGGAGGGAAAATATGTTCAGGACTGCGTTACCCAACGCTATACTTGGCACGTAGCGTCGATTTTTTTAAAACCTCAGATGAAATCGACGAGAGGTGGCAACTTTCCATCTGAAATTTATCACAAACCCTATTTTGAGAGGGGGGTGGGTGTCGAAAAAAGCATCTCGTACTTTTTTAAGGGGATGCAAACATGCGTTACGGATGTGGTACAAGAAGGAGGGGGAATTTTAACAAAAATCCAATTTTCAGCGTTGCGCATTTTATGAACGGCAGCTTACAGCGTCTCTCGTTGTTAATTTACAGCGGTGTATTTATTCGATGCATCGATGACAGCTGCAGCATGCTGCGACTTTGATTTTCAGTCAATACTTGCCGTCACCCAACTCAGATAATCCGACTTGAAAAAGACGCGTTTAAAGTATAGCGGAATTCGATGAGCATAAAATCGGTCGTCTCCTTGCTCGGTTCGGAAATATCAAGGCAGACGGGCGTCGGGCGTCGCGTTGCGAGCGTCCTCCGGTAGACTGCGAGTGGGACGCCCGTTGTCCCCGTCGCACAGTGGGTCTGGAGGTCAGATATGGTGTGAAAAATTTGAAAAGCATATATCTCCGTTAGTACAAAAACGGAGAGGTTTAAAAGTATCTCCATCGGTTCCTTCGTGAAATTTCCTTTCAGAAATACCCCTTAAAACCTAAAGTGCGGCGAATTGAACATAAAAATGTCCACTATTTGTCAAAGATTTTAAGTCCGATAAACTCTTTCCCCTGTGCGTTGCCCGTCTCCAAAGTCGATTCGTCCAAAGCCCAAGCCCCGGGGCCGAGGGCAGCCTTTTTCGCTCTTGCTCGCTCATCCCAAGGTCGTCGTTTAAATTATTTGTACTCAACCGACCAGGAAAGACTTCGGCGAGCAGATCCGGAGCGCCGGCGGATTTGCACGTCGTTGCAAAATTATGCAAGCTTCAATTTTAGATTCTCTGCTTGCCTTTAGGTTAAACGAAAGGAGGCGCCTGCATTTTGACGTTCTTCGCCCATTAATTCAGTTCCTTAAACCCGCAACAGCATGGCCTTTTCGCTGCCGCACATCGGATCGAGTAAATGGGGGAGGTCGGACAAACTTTGGAAACTTTAAAAGCTTATAACTCCGTTTATACAAAACTTTCATACTTTAAAAGTGGTTCCATTGGTTTTCTCGTGAAATTTTCTTTCAGACACACCCCTGAAAGTTTAAAATGTGACAAATCAAACATCAAAATTCGCAGTTTTAGTCAAAAATTCCATGTCCTATCTCTCTGATTGACTCGATCCACTGGTTGCCGGATGAACGCAACATCTTGGAAGGGAGGGGGGGGGGGGGTGACGATTACCAATCAATTAACCATTAATAAGGGTCAGGTTTTATGAATTTAATGAAAAGAGTTCTAATTAGCTTAACCTAAATGAATCGAGACTTCCCGAACCGTTAATAGCATATGAAACGAGAAGGATACTTTTCTACCCGTGCGTTTGAGTCTCTGAAGAGGCGCGGTAGGAGAAGCGGTGAAAGGAAAGCGCGGCCGGCTGTATCGTCGAGAGCGGAAAATTCATGTTGCTTCTTGATAAGTTCTGCTTGTCTCAAACCATTTCTGGATCATTTCTCTGACTTCGTGAAATGCGTAATGCCGAAAATTCGACTCACCCCCCCCCCCCCCCTCTCGGAATAGGGACATTGTTTGACTGGAATAGACATTGTTGACTGGATTGTTTTTTGACATTGGTCCTCGTTGAGGGACAGGTTTCGAGCTCCGATATTGTGGTACGAGCGAACTCATTTTAAGATACCAAAATTGGTAAAACACACCCCTCCCCCCCCAAAAAAAAAACCCCCTCATTACGGCTAACCTTTCCTGACTTGGCCATAAAAATAAAGAGGTACAAGGTATAGGTATACAAATAATTATTCACGCCCGAATTATTTTAAAGAGTCATTTAAGTGATTTTCTATAATACATGCGGAAACTGTCACAGTTCTCGCTCTACATACATATTTCTTCTGTGCATATTCCGTCTCCACGCTCTTCGTCTAGTAACTTTTTTCCATTTTCAAAACTAAAGATGTGTGTCTACAGGCATAACGCTCTCTAATAGGTCAGTTGCGCTAATTACAGAATCGTATGTTTTGATACTTAATTCTTGTGGATCAGCGAGAAATAATAAAATCTGTCCTAACGGCAACTTTCTATACCTAATATTAGCCGAAATATCGCGCTTTAAAAAAATCGGGTTGACATCATCCACCACGGTAGTGACACCCTTTGATTTCTTCCACCTTACTTTCATCCAAGTTTCAGGTTGAGTATCTAGTGCAAAAGTGTGTTTTCCTGACTGATGAAACCAAATTGGAAGGAGCCAAGTGTGCCATTACCGCGTTGGATGGCGTCATAAACCGAATTATTCAAAGCGCGATGTCTCGGCTAATATTGAACGTAGAAAGTTACTGTTTGGACACGTCTTTTTATTTTTAGCTGATATACAAGAATCAAGCATCAAAAGATTATTCTATGACCAGCGCATCTGACCCATTCTAAGGGGCTAAGGAATAACGCCGTATGAGCCTCCAGGCGTTGCCAAATTTCCTTCAAGAGATCACGCATTTGCGCGAAAATTTATAAAAAATTTTCCTCCGATTTTTCGGAAATATTGCTCGTAATTTGGTCTAAAGTGTCTGAAAATTTCAACGGAAAATATTCTTAAGTTTCTTCAAAAATAAATATTTTCCGAGAGGCCATTTCTGCCGTGCTAAGGAAAATCGCCGTATGAACCTTCAGGCGTTGCCAAAGTTCCTCTGATAAAACGCAAATTTCCTGGTAAACCCATGAATATTTTCCTCCCAGTTTTTCAGGTAATTTCGTTCGTAATTTCACCTAAAGTTCCTGAAAATCTCAAGGCAAAATATTCATAAGTTTCCTCAAAAAAAAAACATTTTATCGAAGGAAAGTTGGCGACTCTCGGATGTTCATACGGTGTTTTTCCTTAGCACGGCAGCAGTACAGTAGGTAAGTATAGAGACTTATTTGAATCAGTGAGAACGAAAACACACCGACTCGGAAAAATGAAAAGAATCAAGACACACACGAAACCGAACAGTAAATGAAGAGATTAGTCTAAGAAAGAGATTTTTGGTGCCAAAATGCAAGCACTTAAGGGCATTTTAAAGGTCCAAGTTGGAACAGATGCGCTAACTTCACTGACTTCAGTGACTTCAATGACAAACTCACTGATTCATTTGTTTTCCCTATATGTTGATGCAGTTCAAGCCGGCTGCACCTCCAGTGAGCCTAAACGAGGGAGGCCAGCAGGGTCCGCAGAGGAAGGCGCAGTTCCGGCCGCAGGGTCCGAACGCGGGTGTCCGACAGCAGACTTCGAAAGCCCCGCAGTACGAGAAGCCGGCGCGCCCGCTCCAGCCGACCGCCACCGCCGAGAGGAACGACATTGACAGGGCTGGCTACAGAGAGAAAAAACCAGTCGCCCAGGTAAAGAACTTTCCACGCCTTACTCCTTAATTGCACCGGCTCCCCAGTCAATATCCTCGCACATGTACGCTGGCTCTTTCGTCTTTGCATACCTCATTTTCACTGCATATGCGCTGCGAGAAATAATTCTGGAAAATCATCAGTGCAGTCGCAATGGAGATGTTGCATGTGTGAGGAATTTGCGATTTGATTATTCTATTGATTCTTTGTATAAAAGTTCGTGAGAGACACGATGGTGCCACTGGTTTTCTCTGAAATCAACTCCCAGGCTCAAAAAAAGCTCTCAAGTTGAGACCAAAATGGAAGGGATATCCCACGCTATCCTGAGAGTCCACCTCTACATCAAGACAAACTCCATGCGAAGATAGGGAGCAAATACATTAGCAGGGTTGCCGTGTTTTCAGTTTTAGAGCCCTCAAATAAAGTGGCAGCCCTGTCAGTGTATTTGCTCCCTACCTTTGCATGGAGAGTTTGTCTTGATGTAGAGGTGGACTCTCAGGATAGCGTGGGATATCCCCTCCATTTTGGCCTCAACTTGAGAGCTTTTTCTGAGCTTGGGAGTTAATTTCAGAGAAAACCAGTGGCACCATCGTGTTTCTCGCAAACTTTTACACAAGTATCAATGATCAAATCGCAAATTCCTCAAACATGCCTTTGCGGCATGAAGCGGCAAATACCTTATCTATGTGAATATCTGCGACCGTCCTTGAGATGTTAAAAGTATGTTCATACTTTTTGCGCATCCTGATATGGCACCTTCAAGGATTATCTCAAACAACCGCATTACTCACCGATTTACGGATGTAACTATTCGGCCTCCGAGGCAACGCTAGGAAGTATCTTTTCACAATGAAGGCGTTTCTTATGCGTCGTCACTCGTCACCGAACATCGAAGGGTAAGCTCGAACGACCGCGTTACTCACCAATCTAAGGTTCTGCATTGTTGATTGGGCTTTCAAGTGATGCAACTATTCGGCCTCCGAGGCAACGCTAGGAGGTATCTTTTCACAGTGAAGGCGTTTCTTATGCGTCGTCACTCTTCGTCGCACATCGAAGGATTATCTCAATCAATCGCATTTGTACTCACTAATCTACGGTTCTGCATAATTGATTGGGCTTTCAAATGATACAACTATTCGGCCTCCGAGGCAACGCTAGGAGGTATCTTTTCACAGTGAAGGCGTATCTTATGCGTCGTCACTCTTCACCGAACATCGAAGGTTTAGCTGAAACAAGAGCATTTACTCACTAGTCTACGGTTCTGCATTGTTGATTGGGCTTTCAAATGATACAACTATTCGACCTCCGAGGCAACGCTAGGAGGTATCTTTCCACAGAGAAGGCGTTTCTTATGCGTCGTCACTCTTCACTGAACATCGAAGGTTTAGCTGAAACAAGAGCATTTACTCACTAGTCTACGCTGGTAGGCTGTTGATTGGATTTTCAAAGGATGCAACTATTCTGCCTCCGAGGCAACGCTAGGAGGTATCTTTTCACAGTGAAGGCGTTTCTTATGCGTCGTCACTCGTCACCGAACATCGAAGGGTTATACCTCAAACATTCGCATTTACTCACTAATCTACGTTTGTACGCTGCATGTTGATTGGATTTTCAAATGATACATATCGACGGTGTAAGTCGGCAATCACGTACTTCGGTTTGCGACGTCGTCGCTGACTTCCAGTCATACTTTAATTTCAAATGAAAAACTACTTAACGGCAATTCTTGAAAATTGCCTTGATTTTTCCTCTCAGTTCCAAGAGAATTCTACGAAAACTTCAAGGAGTTATGTCGATTTGTTCTCCTTTAAAAAATAAAATAGGGGCGGAGAGTTTCAAACACTGCAAACGGGATACGTGTTTGCGGACTTGCACCGTCGATATATTCGACCTTGGTCACGCGCCGTTTCCGAATAGGTATGCCTCTCCTTCTTTTCGAAGAGGAACGCGAGACGCCACGCCGTCTAAAAGCGCGTTCGAGTACCAAATAGTACTCGAGGCAACTAACTTGAGGCTGTAACTATACATACATACATACATACATAAAACCGCTTTTATAGCGCAGCCTCGCGCTCTGCGACGCCCAATCGCCATTGCCCCCTATCCTCGCAGAGATCATCAGGCAATTGGCACCTTCTGATCTCCGCCTCCACCCCTTGTCGCCAACCTTTCACAGGACGTCCACGCCGTCGCCTTCCGAGAGGAACCCAATCGAAGACCTGCTTGGGCAACCGATCGTCTGTCATTCTTCGCACATGTCCATACCAGACCAACTGCTTGGACCTGATATCGTGCACGATGTCTTTCTCCACACCCATTATCTCGCGTACCCTTTCATTGCGGATACGCTCTCTTTTCGATATCCCAGCAGACCTTCGCCATAAGTCCATCTCAGTTGCCCTAAGCATGTCTTCAGTTCTTTTCTTGAGTTGCCAGACCTCACCCCCGTAAGTTACAATACTCTTCACGATGACGTGGTAAATTTTTCGTTTGGTCTCCTTGGAGATACCTACTCTGGTCCCAGAGAACCCCATTTAGCATCGCGATAGCTTTCCTGCCTTGCACATTCCGATCTTTAATGGCCCGATCCAAATTGCCGCCCTTAGTTAACCAAACTCCTAAGTAGATATTTATACTCTTCACAGTCCTGAATTTTCCGACCATCCTCCAGTTCAATGCTTTGCTGATCATCACCGATAACCAACCCACATAGCACAGAATATTGATATAATACTACAATAGTACTGACACGTCAGTAGTGTCAGTATTTATAAAATGCTGATGTATCCTGATTTAATATTATATCAAGACTATGCCAGTATTTATTAGTTACTGATTTGGAGCTGTCAAAATATTGTTACAGTATTGGCCGAAAAGGTTGATTTCATATGGAAATCAGGGTTATGACAAGGTCATCAGAACACTGCAGGACACCGACAATATGTATGCGTTACTACCTTAACAATGACACGTCTGTACACTCAGCGCACTCTGTCAAGTAGATATGAAAGTTCAGACGATGACCGTCATTTTCATAGTACTACACATGTATTACATTTGAAACATGAATTACGCAAGTATACAAGTATTGAATATTATAAACCACTTACTTGATGTCCTGCGACGTTTAGTAGCGTAAAATACCCGGACGCCCTCAGGTGGATTTGAACCCGAACCGCGGAATTCCTAGCCCAGTATTCTGCCATTGAGCCACAAGGAGCTGATGGTGTTCCGGGTTAAAATCACGCCTGTTAAGGCTGTTATAGCATGCATAGCATCAGTGCGCGGCTCGACTTTCATCATAACTTTGATTAACACCGTGTTTTCTTAGGCTTCTTTTTCTTAAAATTCCTATATTTTTTTTTCATTTTTTCGTGTTAATTTCTTTTCGTGTTATTTTTTTTTATACCTCGTCAGCATTGACTCAATACTGTTGTTTGATATATTGAAGGTATCAGTGTTATATTCATGCTGACGCGGTATACCTTTTAACCGACAATCTTAATATCATACTGCATTAGTGTTGATGATATCATGTTAACATCCAACAATATGTATCAGTATTGACATAAGATTCTGTGCTATGTGGGAACTTCTCCGTCTTTACCACATTAACTTCCATCCCCCACTTACGGTATACTTCCACTAACTTGCGCGTCATGTAATTCGCATCTTCTTCGTCCTGAGCTATTACCACCTGATCATCAGCAAAGCAAAGAGTGTAGGGGGGGGCCATCTTCTCGTAGCGGGACGCCCATTCCTGAACAACATCCAACATCTTAAGGGTAACTTTATAAATTTCTAAATTTCTTTTCTTTTCTTTCCTTTTTCAGATCCTGAAACGATACAGAGAGGACAACCCGGACGGCTCGATCACGTGGGGTTTCGAAAACGACGACGGCTCCTTTAAAGAGGAGACGATCGGGATCGACTGCGTGACGCGCGGGAAATACGGGTACATCGACCCGGACGGGAACAGGCGGGAGTACTCCTACACCTCGGGCATCCCGTGCAACCGCAACAAGGAGCAGGACGAGGAGGCCTCCGACACCAACGGCTACATCGACTACACCAACAACCGATACGTCATGCCCAACGGCGACAGCATCGACCTCAGCAGCATGGTCAAGAACCGCGCCAGGAAGCCCGTCAAGAACCACCAATACTCATAGTGAGCGTGAAACAGGGTCCTCTCCCACTAGCGTCAGCCACCACCTTAAAACAAAATGACACTCTTCGACGGTGTAAGTCGGCAATCACATAACTCGTTTGCGGTGTCTGAAAATTTCCGCCTCTATGTTATTTTTTTGAAGGAGAACAAATTGACATCATTCCTTGAAGATTATGCAGAATTTTCTTCGCTCAGAGAAGAAAAACTACGGCAGTTTTACAGAATTGCTGTTGAGTAGTTTTCCGTTTAAAAAATAATGTATGATTGGAAGTCTGCGACGTCGCAAACCGAGTTATGTGATTGCAGACTTACACCGTCGTCTTGTCCATGCTCTAGCATTGATTTTAATGGCGGCCGAGGGGATCAAGGTGTTCTTGAGAGGGAACCGAGCGATACCGGATGTTGCCAATTTACTGGGACAGTTTAATTTTTTATGACCGATTCTCTGGAAAATTTCGTTGAGGAAGCTAGGGCAAATACCTAGGTACCTGCAATTTTCAACAGAATCGGCACAACCGTTCTCTTAAAAACGAATAAATTGCCCACAGATGGCATTAGCTGATGTCACTTGATACTCTTTCAAGAAGTACTGCTCAAAAGATATCTGGGAGAAAAAATTCGTTAAATTAACCATGCTACTGTTTGATTTTTGAAGTGAGGATACAGTATGGTAACTCTCACTTTAACTATTACATGGAAGGAGGTGTAAAATACTGAACATCCTATGTGTCAAAAAAGTGTAAACGAGATCTTGAGTTGATCACTCTCAGAGTGTGGAATTGATTCTAGCGATTTACTAAACCCTAGGTACCTTACTACACACAGCGACTCTCTTTAGTTTCTTTAACCTTTATGTGAGTACCACTTAAGGCAATAGGCAAGAGTTGCATGATGGATCATATAAGGCTATATATCAACTTCGAAATTGGTGACCCAACACAGAATGTTTGATAGGCCCTGCTTTACCTAGGCGCTGCTGAACCTATTCTGAACTACACAACCTCCTGAAAGCTGATTTTATTCCATACATATACAGGCCCTTGTAAAAATGGCTAATTTGCAGTATTGCCTCTCATGGTGAATAATGCTAAAAGATTTTCTGCCGTAAGTTTTTTTCATGGGAGGGTGGAATCTACTCAAAAAATAAGCTTCAGTTTAAAAAAAATTTCATGCAGATGGGTTGATTCAGTTAATTGAAGCATTTATTCAGCAAGTCAAGAGCTCTTATACACTTTTCGAACGTCTAGAATGCTAAATCAGCTTTCATGTTTCCTAGTGCATCAGCTAAAAACTATGATCAGTAAAAAATCAAATTATTTTTTTACCTTTACACTGCCGTTATTGACACTTATTGTCAACAGTCAATCTAACATTGCCACAACCGAATTTTTGAAGTCTACCTGCATTGGATAGACCTCTTTTCCAGATAAATGGGCCAAATTCTCTGCTTCAAAAATATAGCACCCACACTTACGAGAGCGCAAAAGCTTTCCTTTTAGTGATAGTTTAAAGAGTATCTTTTTAAACTGTTCCATTTTATCACTTTCTTATGTACGCTGCTTTGACAGTTTGAATGCACCGAACATCTTTATTTGTTCTTGGTGAAATTCAATTACCCCCAAATCAGGGTTGTCTTCATGAAGAGTTTAAAGATTTAATTATTTTTTGTTCCTACATTATCTGATGATAACCATTAAACATTGACTATATTACACTTCTTATTTAAATCAAAGCAGTAAATAGTAATTATTCTTATATGCTTGATTTAATAATTATGATGGCCTCTAGTGACCAAGCGAGCAAGTTGTTTACTTCTTTGACTGGAGTAAATAAAGAGGAGAATAACAGCTCTGAGAAAGTGACAAAGAACTTAGATTTGACTTCCGCTGAAACTAGCAATATCTACAGGATAAATGACTGATTTTTTTACCAGAGCGTTAGACAGACTATTCATACTGAAAAAACAAAAAAATGCTAGTGTTAGATTTAAAACGTTTTAGGATATTATTATAATCTTGTATGCCATACGTTTTTATATCTTCTAACAGATCCCTGGGAATCTTTCAGTCCTCTGAAATTCAAGTAAATTACAGTTGGAAAAGCAAAAATGATGGAAGATTATCAGAGTCAAGGATTATAGTTTAAATTTTATGGGAGGTGAATAGGTCAAAAACACAAAATATACCTGGAAACTTTAATTAAGCCAGATTAAATAAATATGTATACTGTAAGATCTCAGAATTTTTTTTTTAACCTATTAGCAGAGCACAGGGATCAACAGGAAGATCGAAAATGTAGGCAAGCCCTGAGCTTTGTTTAATTTGACGTGGTTAAGATGATTGTACCATCCTTAACATTGTAAAGTCATTAGTTTAAAACAGAAAACAATTCCTTTTTTGTAGAAAATTACTAATAAAAATTAAAAAAATTAAAAAATACGAGTTTTAATTCATCATAGTCTGTTGCCTTGAACTTCAAGAAAAATTGAAAAATTTAATGAACCTATCTCCTCTATGAACGACAGTAAAATTTCACAATGCGTCACCAATATGTGAGCCATTGGATCTATTGCTAATCATTAATAAGTGACTGGAGGATGGTTGAAATTCATATAAAATATGGTAGAGCACATTTTATGGTCTAAAAATTTCAATACTGATCAAGTTTACTTTGATATCAATTACGTAAGAACTGCAGTTAACTGAAGTGTCATTCTTTAATCTTGTCGCTTTGATCATTCATGATCATCCACATTATACCGCTCATTTGCTAAGAAATACCTTCAAGGATACAGCATTGGGAAAATTATGCAGCCTTCACAACACATGGCATGTGTATGATCCTTTATTGTGAGTTGTAAATCTTTTCTACCTCATTTCAGAAGATATCAAATAGATAAACTTACTTTCTCGACAACCCTCATACTTCCTCAACATTTACGAATTTTGCTGACTGGTATAGAATAAAAATTTGCTTAGAGTTACATTGTACCGATATATCAATGGAATTTTTGTCGTTCAGGAGGCTGATAAATATTTTAGCATGGTTTCTTAAGAAAAAACTGCTGAAAATAGAAAGGGAAAGTAGATAAAAGAACGATGATGAATAACTGTTAAAGAGGTAGAGATATGTAAGTTCAAAAATTTCACCAGTAAAAGTGAGCAGTAAAGTTATTTCATTACATTATTATGTAGCATAAGCTATTTTTATTGATTCTTTACAAATCAATCCATGCAATGAAAAATGCCAAACCTGAGGAGGAGAAAATATCAGTCGGAAGATTATTAACGATGGATAAATGTATACTTAAAAAATCAATCTACAAAAATTACAAATTGGGTACATTCAACGAAGAAAATGAAAGAGAAAGAAAAAAATTACTTGATAAAAGAATAATTCATAGGGGATGTAACATGAGTCATTATGCGGGAGTGTATTCATACATACTATCTATAGAGCTAGAGTCTGAGCGTTGATTTGATTGTTGGTGAAAACCTTTTCAAACTTTTTCTTTTCCTCTTTGAAAGCTAGCTTGTTCATCTTCCGTTCTACACGTCTTTCCTGAAATCAGATGTTAAGTTTCTTGGATTAATCATTAAAGGTTGGAAAAAAGATGAATCATTTGTTGGACCATGTAGAAAATTAAAAAATTTATGATGCAAAGAACAGACAAATTAAAAAGCCCTCCACACTGTTTCATGGGAGGGGGCGGCTTTGCCCCCAGACACACTAAGCATGCGTTGTTCGAGTGGTTGGACGGATTTAATTGCTCATATTTGAGGGACTCTCGCATCCACCGCAAATAGCGTATTTTCCAAAAGAAAAGCATAAACTCAGGTTATAAGTGTGTTCCTGACCTAAGAACGGTTAGGTAGTGGCAGCAGTAAGGCGCAGAGCTGGACGGCATACCAATCTCCTTGTGTGCCTTACATACATTACAGAGAGCCAGGTTTCTACCTACGACAGCACTGTGTCCGATTCCTAACACCTCTGTAACGAGATTGGATCTGAAATAATTTTCCAAGGTTTTTTGCAATGCAGCCTTTTAATCCATCATCTGTCATCACAATCATTGTTAAATTGGATTCAAGCTCACCAAAACATTATTTCGAAAAAAGAAGAAAAAAATATATTGTTGGTAATGGAATTTTGATTAGGCTGATATAAATTGTTCCTGAATTGAAACAAGGTTGTTATATCGAAGGTCTCATTATGGCGGTTTCACTGAAAATAATAAATTGTCAATTTTCCAATCATAGTCAGAATGCACAACATTTTAACATGCACTTAATACAAATGAGTTGTATGTACCTTAAAAGAAACATGCCCTACGATAGCATTGGTGTTTTAGGGCTTATTTGAAAAAGGACAATTTCTCTTGAAGAAACAACTTGCTTATAAAGGCACTAAGAACTATTTTTTGCATGAAAAGGACTATAAACCCATTGATGAAACATGACACGTTCTAAGAAAGGGAACCCATTTCTCACCTTGTGAAATGTAACCCAAATCTTCATCTCAGTATACTAAAAATCGACATCGATTGTCTTGACAATACAGACCCATCAGTGCATCAATGAAAGCTTTGATTAAAAAGGATTGGATATTTAAAACAGCCAACAGCAATAGAGATTTCATACCTTCCTGATTTGTTTGACTAGATTTTTCCGATCCTTCCTTTCACTTGATGTTTCTTCTTTTGGTCGAACAGAAAGAGAAAGTCTAGATACAGATGAGAGAACTGAGCGAACATCATCTTTTTCATCATCTCTCTTGTTCATCATATCTAAGTTTGCCTGGGTAAGTTTTTCACTGATAACAGGAATGCCTTTCTTGAATTTTATTTTGTTGACCTGCAAAAATGGAAGGTGAAGAGATTAAACATGAAAACTGGAGCAGACATTTTTCAACAAAACATTTTTTATGTCTTTTTTTGGTCCTTTAAGTCAACTGAAAATAAGAAAAAAGGGGGAAAAAACATTTAAAAAAATAATTCAGTTTTAAAACTTGTTTGCATACTTTGGACGTTCCTGCTGAGTCAATGAATTTTAAGACTAGAATAGCAACTAATGTTTACACCGAAAAGCTTCCTGTATCCCTGGCTAAAACCAAAGTCGAAAGACATAAGCAAATTACCAGGAAAAAAATTGAAAAAGTGACAGTAAGTGCAAACGATTGTAGTTTAAAGTTTCTGGACGGTCCTAGTTTTTATACTCATGGATTGTAAGGGTGACTCCAGGGTTATGGACTTCCTAGATAATGAAAGTTGTTTATTGATAGCTGAATTCTGAGAACAGGTATTTCAAAGAGTTTGCTTTCACAGAATATATACACAAGAGAAAAACAAGTTACAATTTATTGCTTTATGAAATCACCTCTATCAATTTTTCTTCTAAAAAATGGATTTTTCAACATTATGAACTAAGGAACAAGTTTAAAAGTTGAGGTGTTGTGACGTGAAAATCGAATGCCAAGATCTAACTTTGTTGTATTCTAACAGTGTTACAGTTTAGATCCTTAATAGCTAGGTGTTAAAAATTAGTTTGACTTCTTTTTTAAAAAAAATTACAGGAATTGGAATGAAATGCCTATGGAGACCGTCATGTTAAGTATCATTTTCTGACTGATACGCTTTTAAAAAGATTCAATTCAGAGATAGGATTCACAAACAAACCACATAAAGGAGCACTTCATGAAAGAAAGAGTGAGATCTTAAGTACAAGAACAGGATACCTTGGGTGGTTCTTGGATAAGTTTAGGATGATTGTAGATATTTGAGTACGTGGATAGAATCGACTCGCAGTCCCAAAACTCTTTTGGTTTAATTTCAAGACGATCCATCTCCTCCTCGGCTGTATTTTCCTCGGCTGTTTCAGCTCTCTGCAAGATTATTTCTTTCTCTTCCTTAGATAGACCATCAGCCTATTACAAAATCCGTAAATTCTCATTACATAACAACATAAAATCTATACAACTTTTGAAGTCTGCAAGACTGAAAAGAGAGAAGTTTTGCAGTACACAACAGATAATATTCCAACTTTACTGAGCCAAATGCCTCAAAATTAGGCTTTAAGGTCTGCCTTGATTGAGCAAAATTTCTTATTGCATCATTAAAACCTTTGAAAGTCTTAAAAATTGCTGAAAGCATCTCGAAATGACACTTCCTGGCGAAATTGCTCCTAACATGTTGAGATGAAGTATTACCTAATGACAAGAGAAGTAAAGAAATTACAAAACGCTCAATATCAAACTCAATGAAAGTCATGATAATCCTAAGTTATCGACTGGTTGTTTTGGGAGGAGCAATTTTATTTGAGATTTTAAGAAAAGTAAATTGTACAAACGAGAGATGCTGATAAAATAAAACTGTTTTCAAACCATTCAACCTCCTAATACAAACGCAGATTCTCACAGGTTGTGAATCAAAATGCTGAGTATTTCCATTTTTTGTAAATTTGATTCCAAAGATATGACTTGAAGCCGGCATTTACGGTGGATAATGTTTTTCTTCTAAAAAAGTGAGAACCACTTTTTCCTCCATTAATGAAGAAATGTTGAGAAGTTCAATGAAGGCAATTCTAACAAGCTTACTTTATGCTGATGTTTTTTTAACTCCTGGGCAGCGCCATCAAGCATGGAAGACGATGCTGGAATTTGACCTTCAATTTCTTCAGTATCAAGGGCACCAATTTCTCCATCATCGTACTCAGCGAACATCTAGAAAAGAATAATAATAATGTAGTTGGATTGAATGAAATGGCAGAGGTGCAGAAACTTCTCAAACTTCTTAGCCAAACAGTGCAAAATCTGGAAAAAAAGAGAAGACTGCTGTCATAGATGGAAAGGTTGGTTTGCATTAGAGTAAAAATCACTGCGAATTGCAAAATCATGGCAATCTGAAAATTAGGAGCACAAGAAAAATTCAATTTCCTCAATATTTGTGTGAAATGCGCCCACACCTGAATCACTAAGTACAAAAAGAGCACATGTCCAGAAAACCAAATTGTTCAGGAGACACAAAAAACTGTTTATTTTGTGGTAGATATTTTTTGGAAAGTCGTTATGTTCAAAAAAACCGGCGATCCGCTTTGCCCCGCGCCGGTTTTTTTAAACATAACGACTTTCCAAAAAATATCTACTACGAAATAAACAGTTTTTTGTGTCTCCTGAACAATTTGGTTTTCTAGACATGTGCCCTTTTTGTATTTAGTGATTCACCTACTAGAACTTATCGGTAATGTAAGGATACTATTGCCTATATTTTTTACCCTCTTTTAGTCCCGATCTTAACAAAATGTATGCAAAAAATATACTCTAAATCTTAATACACATGCACCTGAACAATTCCTTGCTTGGAACTTGGAATGATTGTTTAACTTCATCACTCCATGAAATAGAGTATGAGAGATATCCTAAATCACAGCAAACTGGAATAACTTTAAAAAAAAAAAAAAAAAAAAAAAAAAAAAAAAAAAAAAATAAATAGATACATTTATCAAATTATATAAAAATTGGAAGGGATGGAATCTACTTTAGATTAATTTTATTAATGTAGATTTTGATGTAGCTTCGACTTGATTAGTAAGCCTTTTGTTCTATGTTCAATCTCTTTCAACAATCTGTTCACCGCATGCTGTCAAGGATCCTTGAGTATTGTATTTACAATATTTTTTCCTGATTTTTGAGGGCAAATTTTGTGCTGCCAATGTCTTTTCCGAATTTTTTTGAAAAAAAATTGAACCTTCCTCCGACATTTAGAGCAAGAATATCAATTTAAGATATTTCCTGGTTAAATCTTCAGTGCTGAGTCAGAGCAGACAGCAAGTTCAGAAGCAAAACAGGATTAAAACAAAAATCTAGTAAAGTCCCTTTTTTTCAACTTGGATTCCCCGATTTTTCTGAAAATTTTTTGTTCTTGGATTGATTCTGATACATTCAGGTCTTTTCCTGTCATACGCACCACAGTTCTGCAGCCTTCAGGCACCTGTTTTGTGGATTGTTAGCTTAGAATGGTACTATCAGACAACCATTACTTCGATAATTCTTTCAAAGCATGTGAATCATAGATACCTTTTCAAACTTGTCATCCAATATGGTCAATTTTTCATTCCTACGAATGATGGAACTGGACATGGAGTAATTTGTGAATCGTGACTTGGTATCAAAATCATCATCGCTCATTGCCCCCATACTCCCCACATCATCACGTTCTTCATCATAATAATCTTCATCTTCCTCACCAATGTAATCGTCACCATCATCTAAGCCACTGAAAAAAGGAAGAAATTGATTATGCCAGAACCAAGCTAATTCTTGATTCTAAACTCCTTGTGGTTACCAGAAAAATTTCTTTCCATATGAATACAAAGAACTGGAATCTAACATTGAATTTATTCAGGCTGCTGAAACTCCTGACTTTTAAGGTGCAAATATTCTCCGAGTTTCCGGATACTTCCTTGAAAAACTTATTTCCTAGGTTTCTTGAGGTTTCCCCTTAAATTACATAAATCATCTATATTGTCTCCTTTTTAGGAGTCTTGATATTAGCGTTCGAGCTTCAGGGTAAAATTTAAGGAGCCATCTGGGCTGGCAAGGCTAATTTTTAGGAGTTATCTCCGATGCTTTAGGGGAAGAAGTTATTTTTTGCAAAAGTATCACCTATCATGAAGCATAGTAATTTCATTAGCTATACCCATAAAAGTAAGAGACAAAGTCAACTTACGGCATGTTTGCTTTGAGTACAAAATCATCTTCTAACTGATTTTCAGGATCAGAATAATCAAAATCTTCGTCCATAGCAGCAACAATATCTGGGTCTAAGTCCAAGTTTAAACCTAAAAACGGGAGAAAGAGTGGATACAATTGATTGGTCCTCAAGCATAGGGAATTTTTTGCTGAAGAGTGCATTAAAATTATAATTAATAAATTTTAGGTATACAAGTTTCAGATACAATATCATTATTACAATAAAACTTAGTAGAATTCAAACTAGAAGACAAACTATAGAATAATTACAACTCTGAAGTTCATCTTCTGCATAGTCCATTAGAAAGTTTACGATTTTATTAGTCAAAAGAGAAATATCTTACCAGATGAAGGTGGATTTCTATTGAGTAGTCCGACATCCTCTTCGAACTCAGACGCGAACATGGATGAAGGAAGCATTATCTGGGGAAAGATGAGAGTGAAAATTAAAAACTCACAGATGAGAGTGAAAAGAGGAAAAATGCATGCTGGAAAAGTACGTTGTTCAAACTCTTTAGAATGCAGTGGTTTTAAGATTGGTAAATTTGAAATTTTGAGGCCCAAAAGCAGTGTAACAGTGTCCAGTTTAAGCATGAGCCAATATTGCAGCTTATAATTTTGTTTGAAGAAGGGACACAGATTAAAATTGGTTGTAATTCTCGTGGAGAAAAAAGTGGGGATGGCAGTGTTCGAATCGTTTCAAGATGTGACCAGATTGATCAATATTTAGGGGCGTTTATTAAAGGAAATATTTAAGGTCACATTTCATTCTTCGAATTCATTACCCCATTCTCTTGAAACAATGATGACCTTTCAAGAACTATTACTGGTATAGTTACTTTAAGCTCTGTTAACTGTTTTAAAATGGACCACTGGACAAGGTCAGAAAAAAAGAAAAAGAGTCATAAGTTTTTGTATTTTTTCGAAGTCTTGCGCAGAAAACGATTCACACACTGGAAAGGTTGAAAATTTACTCTTAAACAGGATATTCGCAAATATTTTGAACTTTGATCGAATGGAAGTTAGATTATACAAATGAAATCATTTGTATTTGTGCCATTGAACCATTGATAGTTGTAAACACTTAAGTATATCCTATTTAAGAGTTGATTTCCCAACTTTTCAATGGGTAGTTAATTTTTCTCATGAAACCTTGAAGAGAAAATATGCGTAGTGCTTTAAGCCATACCTTGCCTAGAGGTCTATTGCAGGATTCAAAGAATTATATTAGTTTTTGAAGTTGTGTTGGTAAAGTGAGACAAAAAGCTACATACTTTGGGTCTGGATGAAGGTTTGATTTTGGGCTTTTCGCTTGATCCGGCTTCCAGCATTTCATCATCCTTCTCCACATTTTGTTGAACTACCGGTTCCAATTCATAGCCGCCTTGGGGCCCACCAACTGGCATCAAATGCTTCAGGTAGTCATAATCATCATCGAAGTACACGCCATACTTCCTCTGCTCTTCCTTGCGTTCCTCAGGAGTCTGAAAAGAATAGGAGACAAAATATAAACAAATTCTTGTGAGAGTGAAAAATTTAGGAAGAATGTCAAATAACAGAAGTAATAAGGCATATTTTATTTGTAATAACAAAATATTTCCGATTTTCCCTTTTTTTACTTGATTCTGAACAGCCAATGAAAGAGCAACGTTCGAAGTCTCGACTGAAAATGAGCATTTCCTAGCATTGCGTTTGAAAACAACACAAAAACAACTTTCCAGGGGCCTAGTCTCCCAAAGATGTTTACATAGGATTTGTAGGAAGAATCCTACTTGGGAACTTGAAAAAAATATTGAGTTGGTCAATATTAATCCTAGTAGCAGGTACAGTCCTTGTATTCTTTGTAGAGATATTTAAGATCAACAAGAGAGGAAGAAGAATTGAGAGCAAATTGTGTAATATTCTTTTATTTACTTGATTGTTAGTGTTTGATCAATTGAAATAATTTGTCTGAGTGTTAATTGTGTTCAATTATTATCTTAGTCACAGTTAAATACTCGACTTTTACTGATTTATCTTACCACACAAACTCGTCACAGGAATGTGAGAGCTCCGTCCCTTGAAGACCGTAACTGGGAGAAATCCCAGAAGTTTCATTCCTGCAATTCAAACTTGGGACGAATCCCTTGAAAACGTCCCATGGAGACAAGGCCCAGAGAGGTGCAAAACTTTAGGTAAAATTTGCTCAGGAATATGCATGAAATGGAACGGCTTTAAATCGTCAGGCACTATCAATAGACCTTGAATAATTTATTAGGAATACTGAGAGGAGTGGATTTTTGGTTTCTTACTAGATGCTTTTTCTTAGGATCTTCAAGAGGCTTAAGAACATGCTGGGGAGCCGTTTCATCCACATACAACGGATCCCTCTGACTCCTGTGTACAAGCGCAAAGGTTACGGAATCCTTTCCAAACTTCTTCTTTTTCTTTGATGGCTGTGAAAAAATGAGAAAAATTAAAATTAAATTAAGTAGATGAGAAAGCTACATTACACCTCTAGTAGACCCTGAAAGACAAATAGATCTCCATTCAAAGAGGACAAAAATGGGTGCTGTTGGTAACAATATTTTTAGCAGGCGGGAGAAACAGCGTTTCCTGATTGAATAAATTCAGCTTCAGGCAGTGCCTGGGTACGACTCAACTCTTGGCTTTGGATTAGCTCATCATCCCCTTAAAAGTGATTTTTTGAACTTTTGAATGGACTGCACGGTTTTTTGGGGTTTTAATTCATCAAGAGCGCGAATTGTCCGTGCAATACATTGGGCATATCCAAAGTTCATCAATACCAGTCACTCGGAAAGGCTGATTCAGAGTGCAAGCTCACAATAAACTGTAAGAAAATAGTGTTGGTAGATACAATTAAATATTTGACTTGTTCAGTTAACTATGTGCCTACAAGCAGCTTGGTTGACTTGGTGTATTCAAGTAACGCGTTGGTTGGCATCAACAATAGTTAGTGACAAGTTCGCCTCTATGTTGCGGCAAAGCCCAAACTTAGTGCATGAACATGAGCCTTCAATTCCACACAAAAAGAGGCTTTGCTTAGGAAACAAGACATGTGAAAATGAATTTAGCAAAGGTGATAGTGTTTGTAGAATGTTACTATTTTGAGATCCTTACCATTTTGTTTAAATAACAATATGTAGAATACAAAGGAGGGTTGATACTGGCCAAACCAACGAGGCGATTTTTCCCCCTATTTCTGATGGAGAACCACGGCACCAGCTAAGCAAGTTGAACGGAAAAGGTATCGAGAATTGTCTTCACGTGAATATAACGAGCGTTTCGTAAAACTTATGCGAGGAAAAATGAAAAATGTCCCACACGGGCACGACACGACACATGTAGCTGCAATTTTGCAAGGTTAGTTTAATGTTTGGTTGGTTCAAACCAGTGTTGTAGCAAACGTAGCAGAAAAATACACTTGTAATGAAGTATCATACCATGGTTATTTTCAATTCAAGTAGCATTTTAAATCGTAAATTTTTTAAAATATCCGAAAAATGTTTAATTAACTGTTAAAACTTACATAAAAGTACATTGTTGAATTTATAAGATGTTGGTGATATCCGGTGACTCTTGAAATCATATTGGTATGGTGTAGGCAGTTCTTCGCACCAGTCATCATCATTTTTGACTTTTTGTTGACAAAAAATTTTGCAGATTTTTCCTTTCGAAAGAGGTGTTTGACGTCGGAATAGCAAGTTTTTCAGTGTTTTTAATCCAGCATATAGACTCGGAATATCACACTTTCGGGAAGTTACTGCTATAGTGCCATTTATAGAGTCGCACAATCCGCAATCACCATTCTCTCACAGCAGCTCAATGGCTGGCAATTTTTGGCAAAGTTCTCATTTGTAAGTTTTCCACTTCTCTCATTTTTCGATTTACCGCACACAATAATATTCATTTTTCCCTATTCGCTCTGCTCTCCTCTTTCTATGCTTACATTTTCAATAGCATCTGTGGCGCTCAAATCCAGGGACAAGACAGTATGCCGCGTCTGTATCACAACTATGCCGCTCCACTTCCACATTTTGTTCATGAGCTCTTTTACATAACTATCCACTAGGCCATATTGATTAGAGGTTTCTGTTCAGGAGGACTTTTCAATGATGGATGCACATTGCAAGATAATATAGCTTCTAACAAAGCAAACTCGCGAGCACGAAAATTATCATTACGAAGGTACCTTTTCTGGCTGCCCAAACCAACAAAGATGTTCTGATTTCAGCACACATGAGTATTCCTCATGAATCCGCTTGAAGATGTAGTTATCATTGAAAATTTCTAGGTTTTTCAAGCTTAGAAGCCTTATTCAGTACTGTGCAATTACAGCGGACTACTTGTCAAGGTCTGAACTGGGTTGAAACATCACCGATTCTCTTCAAGATCTTCTGTAGATAACGCTTCACATATAAGGAGCTCAGAAATCAACTCTTGAACAGGATGTTAACAAAAATATTTTATTTAGAGTAATGGAAGTTAGATTGCATAAATAACCACATCTGCTTTTTTCCATCGAAGAGTTGATTCCTACACTTGATTTGTTTTTCTCGGGAGAATTTCAATGAGACAGTGTGTTGCTCTGTGGTCTAATACCTTGTGTAGAGGTTTATTATTTTTATCACACATGAGCGAAAGAACCATGTACAGAAAACTTAAAATTGTAAGGTAAAATTCGTTGATTCACTTTTTCTTTCCTGATTTCCCTTTCAGCATTCAGTATTTTAAAAGGCTCACAGATAATCTAACACAGCAACTGATCAGCCATCCTGAGATTTGTTGTATTGTTGTAACGAGATGCATCCATCAATAAATATCGACAATCTGTTTTAAGTATGTGTGATATGCTTGGAGGCTCATATAAGCTCACACAAGGATTCTTATATTATTTATTTCCAATTTACAGCCAACAATGGATTCTGGACAAACAGGACTTGATTCGAGAGCGGCAACATGATTTGGCCATTTTAGCGGAGGAAGAATATCAGAAGATCCTGATTTTTTTCTCTAATTGTAAGTCAGAATGCAGTAATATGTATCATATCAAATATTGATGGACCAAAGGATTTGGGACCATCTCATTCGACCAAATAAAAACTCGATCTAAACCAATAAAAAACGGGTAGTTCTCTCTAACGCAATCAAGATTAGCTTTGTAACTGCTTTAGCTCAAACTTTACAGCAATTTTTCAGTTCTATTGGTTTTGGTTTTTATTTGTTAGTTTTATTGTTTTATTTGTAATTCTGATTAGGAAAAACTTCAAAACTCAGAAGTAAGTAAGTTATTCATGAAGTTAATAGATATCTGGTATCAGTGTGAAACTATCATGCAGGGGTACTTCTTGACTACCAGTTCGTGACTGGTCGTTTCTGAAAATGTGAAGGTCTGGAAAACAAAAAAGTTGAAAAAAGAGGTCATGAAAATGGAAAGGCTGGCTCTCATCATCATGAAAAGCATGTAATTTCCTCTCAAGAGAAATGTGGAAATGAAATGCCAAAAAAATAAAATGTCACCTCTTGAAAATCTTAGATAATACACCTATATAAATGAATAAGGGGTTCTTAAGAAAGGCCAACTTGAAAATGGGAAGGCTCAGAACGTTCTGCGCCCTTGCCACAATAAAACTTCATCTCTATTCTTTGTTGATGACAGAAGTGCTACTTGTATCACATCAAGAGACTGTATTATGAAATCATCTTTAAATTGATTGCTTTTTTCCCCCTAATAGTTATTCAAAGCTTGGGAGAGAGTTTGAAGTTACGACAACAAGTTATCGCAACAGCCACTGTTTATTTCAAACGATTCTACGCTCGCAACTCTTTGAAATGTGTGGATCCACTTCTCCTGTCTCCGACGTGCATTTTCTTGGCATCCAAAGTTGAAGAGTTTGGAGTCATTTCCAATAACAGGCTCGTCCAGACTTGTCAAGCTATAGGTAAATATTGAGTCCCAGCTGCAAAATGTTAAATTACAAGCACCAATAGTGTCAGTCAAAAGATCACGCTTTGATGGAACTCTAGATTAGTAAATTATAATAAATCTGTCTAAAGGCCAATGTTCGGCATACAATATTCACGAAGATATGACTTTTCTAACTTTACCAACTCGGTGATTGACATGGAAAACCGTGGCATTGGGTACCACCCTGGTTGCATCCATTTGTGAAACATAAATCTATACGACTTGCTCAAAACACTACTGCAAAGTGTGCTGTAAGATATCAATCACTGCATTTTTCGGAAGAACCTATCTCTGTCAATATCAGACAACAAAATTTAGTCTTTGCGTAGGGTCCTTCTTTTTCTTGTATCCATGGCTTTTAACTATCTAATTACTAATTCATGACTTCCTTAACTCATCCATCGAGTTTCAACGAACATTTACCTTATTATTATTGATGAATAAAACTGCATTGAAAAATAACTTGAATAATGGTTTATAATTGCAGAAACATTAACTTCATAACACTGGCAGTAAGGACCTCACAAAGTTACTTGAATGCCAGCAAAATTTTACATAATCTTGAGGAATGCTTTGATCCTATATAAATAAATCTGGAAAACTTTTCAGGCTGGGGTAAAGTTACTCACTACAATGAGCATAAAATTTAAATATCAAGGAATAGAGCACCAATACTCCTGGTATCTTGCTAACTTTTTGTGGCATTGGTGTATCCAGATGACCTTTCATCTTCTGAGTTTATCCTCAAAATTTTAGCTTTACCTCCAGAATTCTAGCCAGATCATACCCACAACAATACGAAAATTTGTACACTCACATGGCATTTAAAATTTTGATGAAACATTATTACCGTATTAAGTTGTCAAATAATTCCACAATTTTCCCTTTGTTCTCAGTGAAAAACAAATTTAGCTATGCCTATGCGCAAGAGTTTCCGTACAGATTTGCCCAGATCTCGGAGTGCGAGTTCTATTTGCTGGAGAATTTGGATTGCTGCCTAATTGTTTATCAGCCGTATCGGCCTTTGTTGCTGCTCCTCCAAGACATCGGGCAAGAAGAGCAGCAGTTGCTAGGATTAGCATGGAGAATAGTCAATGACAGCCTGCGAACTGATGTCTGTCTCCTCTATCCACCCTACCTAATTGCTATTAGTAAGTTCAGTTTTTTCCAAACTTAAATGAGACAAATATCTCCAAATCCATGTTAAGCTTTCAGAAAACTTGGAAATATCTCAATGAATGCGACATTTGTCACAGGTCAAGTTTAAATATTTGCAAATGCAATCGAGTATCAGATTGACATACAGATTATCAGATGATTATCTATGATATTGATTATTATTGATCAAATGAGCCGTGTATAGCTCTCTAAGTGTTCAGAATAACTTTCTTCCCTATCATCATTTGTTTGTTTGTTGTTCCCCTCTTCTTCTCTCTTTTTTTTTTTCTCGCTCTCCCTTTATTTCTTCAATTGATCAAATGCTAACTTCACTTGCATACTTACACGTAATACCAAGTGAAATAGATAATGCCTTCATTATTTAGGAGTATCAGAGAAAATATAAATATGTACACAGCTAGAAGGGAGAATAAACAAAACTATCTCAGGGAAGAATAAAAATCATGAAGAGGCGCTGGGAATCAAACACCGGATCTATTAGTTAGTGCCTAGCACTCTTGCACTGTGTCCTTATTGCAGCACTAAAATTATCTGTGCATCAGTTTGCCATACCAGTATGTAGCCCTTTTCGCTGGTTTTTGGACAGTGTTTTTGGCTCTTCCAGGATCCATTTGCGAAAATGGCCCATTAGGGATCCAATAATTTATTCTGAAGAAACGGTTGGCCAAACTCTGATCAAAATCTAGGTGGGACAAAGTCTGGCCTCTCTTATCAGTTAAATCCATATCACTGACTGCTTTCTATTTTTTTGCAGGTTGTCTACAAATAGCCTGTGTTGTTCTGCAGAAAGATCTTAAAGGTTGGTTTGCGGAGCTGAACGTAGACTTTGAGAAAGTCCAAGAAATTTCTAGGTATATCATCGCCCTTTTTGAACTGTGGAAATCGTACAACGAGAAAGACGAAATTAAAACCCTATTGAACAAAATGCCGAAACCAAAAGTCCAGCAACCGAGATAGCTTTAGGCCAGTGCTGCACACTTCTCACAGCAAATGGAGACGGACGGTAAACTCAGCAATGTTAATGAATGGTTAATTGTGGTAAACTCACATCCAAGGAAAAATTTCCTCTCTCCGAAGCTACTACTTGAAACACGCAAAGTCCGCTCCTGCAAATGGACTGTTTTGCTTGTCAGTGCTCCGCAGTGGATCCACTAAGAATCAAGGAGATCTCTGTATGCAACTCAGTAACACAATGTCTTTGAAACAAAGTCTCTGAATTCTTCTTCAAAGATTCTCTTTCCTTTGTCTTTTTAAGTATCTGTAGGTTGACCCTACTCCCAAAAATACGGATTGGATTCCGAATTAATTTCATTGTGCAGATTATGTTTTCATAAAACTTTTTTTAAGAATTTAAGTTTAGTAAAAGGTCAAATCGATGATCAATACTCACAGAAGATAAGTAAATCAATGTAAAATTTTGGACTTGGAAGTATGTAGAGCTAAAAGATTTCATTAAATTTATTCCTGTAAAATCCAAAGAAATCTCATGAATTTTTAGAAATTTACTTCCAGTTTTGAATCATTATCCAGCAAGTAAGCAAAATGCATACTTATAAACCCTCTAAAGTTTCCTTGGATTAATCTAGTCCTAGTTGTTGATAGTAAATTCAATGAAAGAAAGATACATTCGTTTAATATCAATGAGCCAGTTGCACAATTTTTTCAATTGCTTGTTTGAAAAAAAAAAAAGGCTCCTAATGCTACAGGGATTTCCCTGGAATTTTTTTATCACCAAAAACCCTCAAAAAATCAACTTGACCCTCTATCGCATGATTTAATTTTAGGTCACTGATTGCGGGGAAAAAGTTCGTGTTGTAGTTAATAGAATTTCTGGAGGTCAATTAGGAGGATCACTGAAAATTTTAACCTCTACTTTCTTAAAAAGGGTGGAAAAGAGGTTGCATTCCAGATGTAACATAATGCAGTTACGCCGTATTCGTATTTCGACCTTTTCCCTTTGGTCAACATTAGGCAAGCAATTTTCTCAGAATAATAAGCTGTGAAGAAAAAATGCCCTGAATTTTCCCCAGGAACATTCTCCTGAGATAATTTGAATGTTCTTAGACACGAGGCAATGTACAATTCATTCTTATTGTTATAATTTTGAGCACTTAAAGTGAGGTTCCTAGAAATTCTTCAATATTTTTCTGAAGAGGTTTTCATAACAGAAAGTTCAAAGTTCCCTAGATTTTGTATTATGAAATGTTTAGGTTTTGTACTAATGACGTTGAAGTGTTTTATGTGCATTTCCTTTTGCATAAGCTTTTTTCTCTGGTGAGGAATTTTAGTCGTTGACTATATAAAGTGTTTGCTTACAATAAGTGCTCATCTGCGTTCCTTCTGCAATTGGGCAGAAAGTGATCTCAAGAATCAGGCACATCTGCATATTAACAATTCAAAACTTAATTTCTATTAAACCCATGTTGCCACCTTTTCAAATTAGATACTTCAAGTATATAAAGTTAATTTTTATGTTTCGTTTGTTTACGGTCTTCATCTTCTTAGTTTTTTATTTTGTGATTTTATCATCGTTTTAAAGTATGTATTTGACTGTGTACTGAGTTAGTGATTTTAACACTACCAAGAAGTTGGCGGTTTTACCAAGTATGGTGGGGGTGGCAGTATTAAATCCACCTTTTCCTGGCATTTTCACGGCTCACACTATCTTTTTAATAGTAACCCCCCCTCCTTCCACCTCGTGCTTCTCTCTGGCAGATTTAACAGTTGGAAGTTAAAAATGGCTACTGGAATTAAAGTGTTTTTATTATGTTAACAGTTTGCAGCTAATTTTACTTTAGTAACTCTGAAAACCAACAAATATTTATGTTACATACTGTAAGGTATAGTAGAAAGTGTTGAACCTCTTTAAGGTATTCTAATGAATGATCTGTTTTGATGCATTTCATCTTCATAAAGCATTTTGATTTGTAAAAGCAGTTTTTAGCCTTGTCGGAAAAGTATGTTGTTATTAAATCAGCATGTGAAAGACAGTGCTAGTTTTCATCCTTCTTGATTTTGACCTTTTTTGCCTCTGAGAATCTTAGATAGAGATCTTCTTTGGGTAGTTGATAAATGACAAGCATACTTTCTTTTTGTTTTTTACTTTTGAACATTATTATGCACAACAATAACCAACCTTCAAATCACATGAAAACATTTGACATCTTAATCGAAGACACAAAGAAAAAGTATTAGTAGCTAAAAATGAAACCATGCTTCCCAATTTTTGAGGATATTGTAGTAAAAATATCTATGAATCTTCGACTTGGTCTTTGAGAGGAATAAAGAATTAAACTTTGAGTGCATATAACTTCGTATATTTTCTTTGAATGCTTCCACCATACTTTTAAGTAAGTTTTAATACATGAATTCACATAGAAACATATCAGTATCATTACATAGTCTTCTTTTATTCAGTATACACTTAAACCTTTGAATTTGTCCACAAATTATTTGAGAGAGTGTGTAGTTGAACATTCCTTTAATCTCATACAAATACAAGTTTGGCACTGAATTTCATGAAAATTACCACTTATTAGACAAACAGAAAATTTTCTTCTACAAGTCATTTATCTAATTACATAGATGTTGACAAGTATGCACTAGAAAAGAATAAGAGCCTTACTTTGAAGATACAAAACCATCTAAATTAGCATGACTTTAAAATTTTAGAAGGAACTTATTGCAACAAAAGGATGAAACTAGACGATGAGATAAATTTGATACAACTTCCGAGAAAGAATTTGAAATTGAGAAAGATGACCGCGGCAGTAATAGATGCTGGGTCTTTAGAAATAATAACTTTGGTGAGGAAAATCTTGAAAAACTTCATATAGATGGATAGTGTCAAAATGTTTACTCTTTTTATACAAATCTGGCTTACTTAAGTTAAAAAGTTAAGTTTTTGATGAATTTCAGTGAAACTCGATACTGTGCTCCCATATTTTTGATAATGGCCATGTAATATACTTCAATGATGTTAAAGAATATTATTTCAGGCAAACATATTAATAAAAAGCAAGCAGACAATGCATAATAGTCCTGATAAAATTTGATAGCAGCTGGCATAAATGAAAACCAGATAGCTCGGAGATTACATCATAATAATACTTTATTTGAGTCAAGGGCTTCATTCAAATTTCCCAACAAAACCAAAAAATATAGTCTTTGTTCCAAGGCAATATATTGGCAAGAGGTAAAAAAATAGTTTATCTCCTAGTTGTAATTGATATAAAAGCTTATGACTAAAAGATCAACTTGAGACTGATCATTAATAGTATTTAGGTGAATCAGAAACAGATAAAATTGAAAAAAATCATGATCCAGTAGAAACTTAAGAATCGACACTAATTTTGGTCCCAGTCTGTGAACAAATGGATCGAGATGGTAGAACAATCAAAATATGCATAGAGCTGGAATTGTTCAACCAAAGTATACTTACAAGTAAACTTGCGAACAAGATTGATGAGATGGCTCAGCTACTGTTGATCGAAAGAAGAAACGTATACTTATATTGAAGTTTAAAAAATAAAAACCACTCAAGGTATTTCCCTCAACCCTTGACAGAGATAGCAATGACTACTTTTCCACAATAACAAATTAAAAACTAAAAACCCCGCGGGCTGATTATTAAAATTGATAGACAAAGGAAAAATGGAGCAATCCTAGAGGTTGAAACAACAGGTTATTATAAATTCAGGTGGAAAATGACAAAATGACTAAAAGATCTTTAGCAGGTTGTTGTTAGTTAGTCTAATACTTACGTCATATGTCTATTGGAGCCATCCGCTTCCACTAATACAATCGCTCCATTTTCTCTTTGCCTATGACTTTGCCAATCAATTTCAATAATCAACCGGCTATGGTGTGATTAAATATCTTAAAAAAAATTTCCAACAGCAAGAAATAAAAATAAAATGATGAATATAAGAAAACGCCGTGAGAAGTTGAGCATGTGCTGGGGCTTGATTCACCAAACTTTTTCGAGCTCTGGAATTAAATCCTGAAACGAACAAGAATTGACATTGCAATGATTAAATCAATTAATTTAATGAAATTAAAAGCAATAAAGTTAAAAGGAGTGATTTGACATTACTACTGTGGAATTAGATCCCGAGAGTCGGCACAATCAAGACTGAAGAAATGATAAAGACTGAGGCCCCTTGGATCCCCCTTTGGTGTCAGCATAGTCGTATTTTGTTCGGAGGCAACACTTGCAACATGTTGTGAAAACAAGCAACAATCGCATTTTGTTCAAGTTGTTTTGTGTTGTGGGGGCAGGGCTTATTTTTGCACGCACAACTTGGGAACCACTGAAGCAACATTGCTGTGCAACAACTGCAACGTGCTCAGAGCAAGTCATTTTTATGTTGTTGCCCAAGACGACGCTGTTTTCTAACCTAAAATTCGAATTTTCTCTCGCATTGGTCATTCAGAATCACGTAAAAGAAACAAGAAAAAGAACAGAAACAATTTGTTTCACACAAAACACGACTCATTATTAGCTTGTTAAATTGACTAGCATTGTGGTCATTTGTTTAAATAATATTTAAAGAGAGACATACCAAGGGGTTCTTATTTGCAGCATGCCTTGCAACTGGTTGTCCGTTTTTATCGATGATAAATTTGGTGAAATTCCACTTGATGGCACTAGAAAAAATGTGAAACAAATAATTAACTGAATAATCAACAGAATAACAAGAGAAGTGGTGAAATTTGAAATCTTTAAAAATTAGCTGCAAGAATCTAATGAAAAAGGTGTGAATTGCAATAATGGTTCATTAAATTGGAGCGATCATTTCGAAAAAGAGCCATCGTCTTCAAAATTCTGCTTGGCTGGAGGAGGCTCTTCACTGTAATATGGAACTTGATGGCACACCATAAATTCATACAAGATGTCTTAATACATTCACTTTCTAAGAGAAAATTCAACATGCTGCATTTTTTAGATTTATAATAATCATATACTTAATTTATTGTGCTCCGTACTGGATGGCTTGACAAACAGGGCTATGAATTGGTTACCTACTTCCTCTTCTTTCAATAAAAAAAAACTTTAAAAAGCTGGTACTAAGGTATTTTAATACACCCAAAGGACTGAATTATCTCAGCAAAGCTGAAAAAGAGATTATATAATGATCAAATAAAAGATTCAATTGTAGCTTTATTGCAGGTAAGATGAACTGATGAAATGATTCGAACTAATGGCGTTAATAATTTTTCTTGGACAAAAAAAACCACACCCTTAAAACTGCTTTTTATTACCTTTACAGTTTGACAAGGTTCTGGAAATTACACTTTCTCCAGTAATTACTCAAATAATACAATAACGCAAGACCTTAAATTTATAAAAATTCATAGTGCCAGGACTGAGACTCCTAAAAAATACTTACTCAATCAATAATCCTCCTTGCTTATGCTTCAAGTACTTGAACAGAGGATGGGCATTATTTCCATTGACATCTATTTTGGCAAATATATCAAAGTTGGGACTGTACTTTTTGATGCTGCACGAAATTTCTTCATTGCTTCCTGGCTCCTGCAACAACAAAAGGTGGTATTAGAACTTAATCTGAACTGCAGCATTAACATGACCACCTACATAATGTTCATCTCATAAAGGAAGCTTTCAATCTAAGCTTCCAATTATGAAAGTTGTATGAGACCCAAGACACCAGACAGTGGATTAATAGAAGATAAAAGGAAGTTTTTTAAGAAATTCAATGTGAGACTTGTTATGAGCTGAAATAGTCACTTTTGCTCTCAAGCTACATGACATCACTTCAGCGAGGCATAGTCTATGAATAAAAAAAATTGAAAGGTAGAAGCTTTCATGATGAGCTATCAAAAAGTTTTTGAGATGAAGCGTCGCAGTCCGTTTTTCTAATACACTCTCTGAAAATACTGAAGAAATAAGGAGACATGTAATTCACCGTTTTTTATTCAATTGAGTTTTAACTCAGAAAATAACTTTCATAGTCACTGAAAATCTGACCTCATTTCGAATGGCCAACCGTTTCCGTGACTTCAGTTGAAGAACTGGCCTTCTCACTTTTTCCACCACAGCTGTTTCAGTTCTGGAATATTCAGTATTTCGATGTTATGTTTTCCCATTAGTAATGATTTCCTTCACTTTTTCCTTCTCTTCCACGTTTAGACATTGATACAAGACTTCATGCAACATTTTTATGAGCACAAAAGTTTGATGGTCGTTTAGTTGTGTCATTTACATTTGATACGTGGTGGTTGAAATCATGGGTTGGCACCTCATGTGACAACAAAAGAGGCGAGTAAACGAGGAACTTTCACTTCCTGAGTTTAGCTTTTTGTTTTCTTGCTTTTGGAAGCTTCTGGAACTTTTTAAACTCAGAAACACAGATTCTGATGAATTTTACCTAGGGGAACATCTGTTATTCAATCAAATTTCAGCATCATGCAACAGTTCCACTATCCCATCATGGCTTGAAAAAAGATTAAAGGGGGATGATTTTGGGTATCTGAGAAAGCAGGTACCCAGTTAGTATTTGGTCCAAAAGTAACAGAACTTTCATTCTGAGTGATCCTCGTAATTCATCACAGAGAAATGCAAACATGTATTCTTCTGATGAGTGTTTTGGAAACACTGATAAACCCAAAAACTGTTCCATTAGAGGAATGTTTCTCTTTCTTTAATGTTCAAGATCAACTCAGCATGACTGAATTTAAGGCCATGGTGGAGAAATTCTTCAATCACGCTACATGTGTTAAATGGAATTAAAAGATATTTTAAAAGTTTGAGAGGAAAGAAACAAAAAGAAAGAAATGAATACTAAGTAATCTTACTTGACCACCGAACTGATTACAGGGAAAAGCTAGAATACGCAAGCCTTTGCTTTCACGATATTTTTCATCAAGTTCTGCTAATTCCTTGTAATGGGTGCCAGTGTAGCCACACTGAGATGCAACATTGACGATTAACAATGGATGGCCTCTGATGGCAAAAAAAGAAACAAAGGACCTTATTAATTTTCTATTTAAACTCTAGCACATAAAATGTTGCCTTGCCAGTGACTTTTTAGCAAACGTTTCACGCTTAACTCCCTCTTTTCCTCATCTTCAAAAATCCTCTGTCACTCTAATTATTCTTGCAAAAATAAAGTTTTCAACGATCACAACTGCAACAAAATTTTGTTGACCATTAAAATGATAAAATAGATTTCACTGAAGGATGTCAGCTCTCTGAGGGATAAACTTTCTAAATATTTACTCAATAACAGAAAAATGTTACTTTTCTAGTGCTTCTTTAGGAATTTCTCACCTTATTTTTTTCAATGTTCCTGGAACATTTCCCTTCATTGTGCTATTATTACAGTTCAGATGATAGAAAAGTTTATAACATCTCTTACTAAAATAGAAAAGGTGCAAGATGACAAGCCCGGTATTCATTTGTTGAAGGTGAGAGTAGAAAAAATGTTATCTTTGTTAGATATGTGCTATAGGGACAAAAAAATAAACTCAGCTGTTCGATCCCGATCGAACAAACTTAGAGCAATTTTAGGAAATTTCATCATACTCATTTTTTACCCCCCCCCCCCTCACTCTTGAGGGTCCTCTCAACTAATTAATTATTCCAAATTTGCACACCTTGACCCGCCTCCCCGATTAGTGCGTCTTTAAAGGTGTCCTTTACCTTCTATTAAATTGAAAGTGCTCTTCCTAACCATTG